>JASUUF010000246.1:0-80075 GCA_030449835.1 Clausena lansium
ACCTCGAGTCTCTTTCTCTTATTCTTCAATGATCACGAGATTTTTACGGTGCCTCAAGAAGATATTCCCATTCATTCTTTTGCTTGATGGGTATCCTGTCTATCTAGACAAAATTGATGGTCATTTCTTATGGGATGTTCCAGATGCTCACATGTGTGATCCTGCTTGTCCTTGTCTTGAAAATTACTCTGAAGACGGAGATGATTATTCATCCCGGTGTAGACGCAAACGCAAGTAGAAACACAAACAGACCATCACCCCTTAAGCAATTCACCCATTGACTCTGAGATGACCCGCATTCTCTCACTCCACTTTGCCCATTTACAAAAAGGTTTAAGGATTTTGAAGAAAGAATAAATTCTTTCTTTAAAGCAAACAGAGCCACCAAGATCCTCTGCTCCAATCAGATCCTGCTTAATGTTCTCTTCTTTATCCACTTTTTATCAAGAACATTTCCCCTCTGCGGAAAAACAAACGGATCCTCGAACAAAAGTTGTCACCAAACCTTTTGTCCGGACTCTATTACTTTACAAGACGGGTCGAGGAACCCAGGTCTTTTCAAGCCGTTCTCAACCTGGTAAACCCAAAATGCTATAGCTCAAAATAATGCTCTTGAAAGGCTCGATGCTAAAGTTGAAACTATGGCTACTCGGGTCGATGGTGGACACAATTCTTTGCTCGGCTTGACGGAATGTATGCAGATCTCCAAAAACGAGTTCTTGAGCTTGATACGAGTCTCAAGCTCATGAGATGAAGGCGAGAATTAGCCCAAATCAATGTAGATAAACACCAACCTTCTTTATTTGCTCCTTCTCCTTCACGTTCCTTTACATCCTCCATCTTTCAGAGACATATCCAGGTGGGTTATGCTAGATTTTTTTGTCTCTCCCATACTTTATCTAGATCCACTCCTCAACCTCTTTCGCGTAAACCAAAATAATCTAATCCTTAACCGGCATCATCCGACTCTCAAACACCATATACTTCTATGCAACCAACGGATCCTTAGAATCTACCAAAATCCACACCTAACCCGATTTCCATGTCCGAACATAAAACTCCTTTGATCAATCATTTCATCATCCCATTCTACATCTTCCGAAACTAAGTCATCCACGAGACTCTTCCACAGAACCAAACTCATCTTCGATTCTAAAACAGACCTTGTTGATATCTCAAAGCTTTTCATGGCTCGACCAACGGAAGAACCATCGAAGCATCCTCTCTTACAACTCCAATTGTAAAAGGCGAAGATAGCAGTCCATCCTCCAGTTCCTCTAATGGATAATTCCTCAAAGTCCTCAAATGGTCCATGGCTCACATTTGATGATATTCGAAGGATAAAAGGGCTGCAAGATTCCAAGAATTTCTTTGCTTGGATTGATGTTCAAATGATAAAAGCGGGATCATCAATACAATTAGTCCTCAAGGAATTCGGGCCCAGATTCACTTTGGTTCTTTATGGGATTGGTTTTGAAAGTCATGGTCAATACTGAAAACTTGATTCGTTCAAATTCTAGAAGTATCTAGAGCTCTCGGTCTCATCTATGAACAATTCCTAGGAGAACCTACAATTTCTCCAAATGAAATGTTGCTCTTTGTGAAAGATCCGGATTTCCATTATAAAAGGATGTCAACTTTGTATTATAAGCTCAATGGCTTTAATGATCCCACATTAAAGCATATTTTTGTGGATAACGTAGAAATTTAGAGACATCCCAATGCCATTGCGAATTGCCTAGATCTTGCTAACCTTTCTCTTGGAAAGATCTATCAACTTGCGATTAGCTATCTTGACCGACTACGTGAGCAAAAGGAATTCTTCAAAGATCTCATGAATGATAAACAGCCCTTCAAAAGTGCTTGCAAAAGCTCCTTTCTCAAGATCAAGTGCAAAGATGAAAAAGATTGCACTTGTCCTCAAAGAAGAAATCCCATTTTCGAAACATCCTCACAAAAAGCGATCTAAGAAACCAAACAGGTTTTCGCAAGAAAGATCCAACACGAGACCCATAAAGCTAAAAGCGATTCGATGTTTCAAGCTGTAAGAAAAAAGGTCACTTTGCCAAACGGTGTCTAATTGCTCACCCAAAGCTATTTGCCTTGTTGCACATCATCAAAGATCCTCTATGTTCTCAAAATACGAAGGATTATGATGATCATACAACTTTTGCAATTACGAGACACTCATATGATTACGAACAGGATGACATTTACATTATTCATATGTTTGTTCAACAACTACAAGCCTCCTCGCCAAAGATTCCTATTCCTTCTATAAAAATCCAAATCCTCTCAGCCAAATTTGCTAAACCAATTCCTCTCATAGGTTTCATTGATACTGGTGCCCAAAAGAGTATGCTCAATCCTGCCATTCTCCCCTCTCACTTTTGGGAGAAATATACTGAGTATTTTCGTGCAGCCAATAGAGAATTATTTCATACCTCCCTTGTTACCAAAAAACCTGTTGGGATTTAGTTTTTACTTAACTGTGTTATTTGGACAAAAATCGTTGGCTCAGATCTTCTTGACAAAGATCTTATTGGCTTTGATATTTTGCACCTACTTTCCAAACTCCATATCACAGCCATTGGTATTCGTTATAAAAACATGTTTCAATCCTATACAAATGAACTCCGTCTGTAGCCCTTCTGAAGCTCCTCCACTTTACCAAGCTCTCAAAGATCAATTTCCTCCTTTTTGTCCTGACAACCACAGTCAATTTGTCCATCTCTCTCCTTTATGGAAAAATCCCCATTTCTTTATTAAGTTACCGTTTAAACTTATGAATACATCAATCCTACCAAAACCACACATCTAGGGATGACTCCTTCAGATTTTCAGCTTGCACAAGCGAAATGTTCTCAACTTTGGCTTAAGGTCTTATTGAACCAACAACTTTTGATTGGGCTTGTCAAGCTTTTTATGTGGTATCAGACGGCTCGGTTAGAATGACTTTCCAGCCACCATCTTGAACATGCACAGTAGTTTCTTTCTCTTACACATCAATGATCACGGCGATCCAACCGCACAAGAAAGATCCCCATCCACGAACACTTTGTGATCAGGATATCCAATTTATCCTAGCAAACTCGATGGTCATTTCTTATGGGATGTTCCTCAAGCCCATATGTGTGATCCAGGCTGTCCTTGCCTTGATGATTGTTCTGATGATGAGGACGATGCTCCTAAGCGTCGCAGAAAGAAAAAGGTTACCAGAACTCCTGCTACTTGCAAACCCATTAAACCTTTTCCTCCTGATAATCCTGAGTCTATGTCACCTTTACCTATCTACACCAAAGGCCTAAAAATCCTCAGACAAGACTCACCTCAACCACCCTTGATTAAGTCCTGTATGATGTTCTCATCTTTATCCAGTACTTACAACAGTCAGTTTCCTTCCCTTGACAAACACACGGATCCAACATCTAAGGTTGTTACAAAACCTTATGTTCATGGTCCTGTTACTCCTGCTGGTCAACTTGAAGAACCTAAGCCGTTCGAGTCTGTGTTTAAGCGGCAAACTCGAGAATGCCGAGCCCGAGAATCTTGCTGCAGAACGATTCACACCAAAGTAGATCTTTGTTGCTACACAAGTTCAAGCATACATCCTAGCAAGTTACTTCTGTTGTCTCTCAACTGGACAAGATGTATGTAGACATGAACAACAGAGCCATTCAGCTTGACAAAGAACTCAGATCTATGATAACACAGAATATCTTGGGTCCCGAGTTTAATAAAAAAGAAGCTGAAATCCGCAGTCTTAAAGCGGAACTTGCTCGTATAGATGCGGAAAGGCATTTCCAGCAACCATAGTTGGCTAAGTCAGTTCCTCTACCTTTTCAACCATCTACTTTCAAGACATACCAACCTTTCTATACACCATCCTTATACAGGCCTCCTGACCTGAGTCCCATGTTTGATCTATCTCATACCTCGACCCAACTCAACCTCGGTCCTCCTCTACAGACAAAGAGAAATACACCAAAATCCCAGAAGGACTCCTATCCCGACTCACTGTTCCTAGTCCGGTTCCCACTCGAACATACTCCACCTCATGTTTCGGATACACAATCGATTCATCTTGACACCACATCCTCAGGATTCTAAACGAGAAGGCACCACTTCACCGGTATTCTTCTCGGCCTCTCCGACATGATGGAAACTCCATCTCCATCTTCTTCTAGTCACTCTGAGCAATCTTTTGCTTCTCAGTCTGATGACTCCTCTTCCACAGCTCAGTCTGTCCCGACTTCCTCAAATTCCTCCTGTTCAGCAATTACAGAGACTGAACCTGCAACCTCTTCTGATTCTGAGTCAGAATTTGCAGACATTTCTAGACTCCTTATGGTCGAGCCTTCCACTAGTTCTCCTTCTCTTGGTCCTCCTTATGTTGATGAACCAGATGATGATGAAGGTTCCACTCATGGCGACCATGCTGCCTCTACAGGAGCTTCACACAACTCATCAAAACCAGCAAGTTCTCACTCGTTTGCATTTGATGATATTCCACGCACAAAATGGCCAGAACGATTCCAAGAATTTACTGCATGGGTCAATGTTCAACTGCTTCAACCAGGGGCCACAACTCTTAAAGTACTACAAGAGTTCAGTTCTCGGTTTACTGGCTCTCTCCGAGATTGGTTTGATAGCGTGGGTCCTTATCGCCAACTCCAATTTGTTCAGTTTCCAGATGTGTCCACTGCGTTGGGCATAATTTATGATCAATTTATTGGAGAACCTACTGCAGCAACAGAGCTTGCTCGTTGAGAATACATGCAGATGAAATGCTGTTCCTTACAGCAGAAAGATCTTGATTTTCACTACAAGCGTATGTCCACTCTCTTCTACAAGCTCAATGGCTTTAATGATCCTACACTGAAGCATGTTTTCATCGCTTCTATCCCTAAGGAATTACAACCTGAGCTTGAAAGGCTTATCACTGTGAATCAGCTAAATGTTGCAGACATATCGCTCGGCAAGATCTATCAATTAGTCGTTAATGCTCTTGAACGACTATGTTGACAACAAACAACCTTTTCAGACTACTTGCAAGAAGCCTTATCTCAAGATCAAATGCAAGTCCGAAAAAGATTGTCACAGTCCCTCTAAAAAGACAGCTCACTTCAGCAAGTTTCAGTACAAACGGTCCAGATCTAGTTCATCCAAGAAGAAGCCCTACGCTTTTTCAGAAAAAAGGATCCGTCCCAGATGCACAACACTAAAGATTCTCGCTGCTTCATTTGCAGAAAGCGAGGTCATTTTGCAAAGAATTGTCCTCACAATCAGGATAAAGCTGTGCGTCTTATTCAACACCTTCAACAATCGTCAATGTTATCTGACTCCGAAGATGTTGAATCTGTTATACAGAACAGAATGAGTATGATGACCAAACTGCCTTTGCCATTAGCAATGATTCAACTCATGTACTTCCAATTGAAGACACAGTTCCTGTCATCAGCTGTGCTCAACCAGTCATGGCATCCTTCAGTGTAAAAGCACCTATTCCATCAATCCGCATTCAAATCCTTTCTTCCAGGTTTGCTAAGCCTAAACCTCGTATCGGATTTATTGACACGAGTGCCCAAAAGAGTATGCTTAATCCTAACATTCTTCCATCTTCTTGTTGGGAAAAACATACTGAGTATTTCAAGGCCGCCAATGGCGATATTTTTCATACCTCTTTGATTACCAAACAACCCATTGGTATTCAATTTTTCCAAAATTGTGTTCTTTGGACAAAAGTTGTTGGTTCAACTCTTCCTGATAAAGACCTTCTCATAGGTTTTGATCTTCTTCATCAAATGTCCAAATTACAGATTATGGCCACAGGGATTCGGTTTAAACATATTTTTCTTCCATACATAGACACCCTTAAACTGTATGCTCTTTCAGACACAACCTCCATATCAAACTTTCCAAGAAAAGTTTATCCCTTTCACATCTGAAAATCATAGTCAGTTTACTCATCCTTTTCCTTTATGGAAGAATACTCAGTTCTTTATTAAGCTTCCTTTTAAGCTTAATGAGGATATCAATCCTACAAAGGCCACTCATCCAGGGATGACTCCCTCTGACCTCAAGCTAGCCCAAGATGAATGCAACTAGCTTTTGTCACAAGGGTTAATTGAGCCCACAACCTCAAATTGGGCTTGCCAAGCCTTTTATGTTGAGAAGCGGTCAGAGATCGTTCATGGTAAAAAGAGACTTGTGATAGACTACCAGCCCTTAAAGCTGTTTTCTATCGATGACAAGTTTCCTCTCACAAAAATCCAATCTTTATTTGTCCACATTCGAGATGCAAAGATTTTTTCCAAGTTTGATCTCAAGGTCGGATTTTGGCAACTTGGCATTCATCCATTAGAAAGATACAAAACAGCTTTCTGTATCCCTAATGCTCATTACCAGTGGACGGTAATGCCTTTCGGTCTTAAAGTGGCACCTTCGCTTTTTCAAAAAGCGATGACACGGATCTTTGAGCCTATCCTCCATCATGCTCTTATCTACATTGATGACATCCTTTTGTTTTCTACTGATCACGAGACACACATGGAGTTACTTTCCACGTTTCACCAGATTGTGGATCAATATGGCATTATGTTGTCAGCAAAGAAGAGCACTCTAGGCCAGACATCAGTTGAATTTCTTGGTATGGTCTTAAAAGACAGAAAGTATCAACCTGGGCCCCATATCGCCCAAGAACTGTTACACTTTCCAGATCACAATCTCACAAGAAAACAACTGCAGCAATTTCTAGGCATCATCAATTACCTCCGTGACTTTTTACCACATGTTACGGTCTACACTAGTCCTCTTTCAATGATGCTAAAAAAGACTGCCCCTCTTTGGGGACTAGCTCAGACAACAGCTGTCCATCAGCTAAAGCAGATTGCACAACAGCCTCCTCCACTCAAAATACCAACTGTCGGTCGACGAATCCTACAGACGGATGCTAGTGATGAGTACTGGGGAGCTGTTCTCCTTGAAGAAATTAATGGTCATGAATTCTACTGTGCCCACGCCAGTGGTCAATTCAAGGATTCTGAAAAGCACTATCACGTTATCTACAAGGAGACTTTGGCCGTCAAATATGGCATTCAAAAGTTTGAATTTCATTTAATCGGACATAACTTTCTAGTTCGATTAGATAATTCAGCTTTTCCTAATATACTGAACTTCAAAAACAAGACGCTACCGGACAAACATCTTCTCAGACTAAAAAATTGGTTTGTCAAGTATGACTTCACAGTTCAGCATATAAAAGGGGATAAGAACCTAATCCCTGATCTTCTCACTCGACCCCTTCCAGTTACAACCTTGGTTACCTCTGTTTCTATCTTCCCTCTCATAGCTATGGCTTCGCCTCTTCCAACCACCGCAACTACGAAAAAGTCTTTTCCCCTGAACCTCTCTTTTCAGTCCCTTCACCAGATTCAAGACTTTGCCAAAAAATTCCTATTTCGCTACTTCACCAATATCTACCGTGGTCAACCTGCTGGTTTTCCCAGTTTCCATCCTGAACATCTTTTCCTCACCGGTTTTACTATTGATCCCAAACGGGATATCACTGAGGATGAACTTTGGTTCATTTGGTGCCTCACCACTTTGTATGCCACCAAATTGGTCTTTCCTTTTCATGCTATTCAGACTCTCCACCACTTGCAGGTTCGCTCTTATGGACTATGTTTGAATGGTTCTCCCCCATTCCTTGGTGGAGAAGACAATTCCAACAGATTGCTGAAAGACTTCATCTCTCTCAGATTCCTGACTATGAAAAAGACAAGTTCACCTCTGTTTTCATTATTCATAGGGCATATTTCCAACATCCTGTTACCCAATCATTTTGGACACAAGACCAGGCATATGAATGGAAAACCCTTCCTCATCCTTTTCCTCTTCAGCATGATCCTACCACTGTTCAAGAACTCAAGCAGTTCCTCCTCGACTTAAATCATGTTCCTCCTCCAGCAACTGATATTCAACACACTTCCCTCGGACCTTAACATGAAGTCCTGTCAGTTCCATCCTCTAGTACAAATCCAGGTGGCCTCCTGTTCAAAGAAGAACGCCCAGATTACACCAACATCATGTACCAGGACTCACAAGATCCTTACGAAGACTTTTCTCCAGTCTTCTCTCAGTCCTGCCAACCTCCTCAGTCTACAGGCTCTTCCTCCTATACAGTAGAACACCCACCAGAATCTACTCACAACGTGTTTGGGACAGCCGATGTTAGTGATGATGACACCGACAGTGAAGATGACATCATGAACCTGTCCCCATCTCACTTAATGTAATGGTTTGGCTTGTTTTGGTTTGCTTTTCATAAAGTCACTTTATGACTTTTGTTTGTTTGTAATAATGTAGAAAGCTACTTTTATCTTTTGTTTGTTAGCAATCATGTGGTTAGGGGTCCTGTCTTACCACACGTGTTAGATTGCTTTTTTAAAGTTACTTTTAGTTTTTGTTTGTTTTTAATCAAGTGGCTAGGGAACCTGCCCAACCAAAGTTTGTTGGCTTGTTTCACGTAGCTTTTCCTATATAAAGGAAACTCCTCCCCTTCTGTAAGAGATACTTGAAACATACTTGAATAATATATTTGAAATACTTATGGTTTTCTTCTAAACTTTCTCTTGTTTTCTCTAAGTATTCCAGAAGTTAGACTCTTCTCTGAGTTTGTTCGTCTCTATCCTTGTTGAGTACGTCCTATACACAAAACCTTGTGTAGGTTTCGTATAGTTAGTTGGTTACCAACCCCAAAGCCCTTGCATCAGTTGAGAAACGACGACTGTGAGTACCTTGTTCATGTTTAAGGAAAAGCCAACGGACAGGCGAAAAGATAGCGTGGTATGTGAGAAAGCAGTCAGACCCCTTTGCTGGTATATGGTCGTTTTATTGGTCTTGGGTAACCCGACAGATGATATTGTTCATCGGGACGAATGGGTTCGTCTTTTGTACTCAATGTGAGTGGATAACCGGAGGGACGAATTGGTTCGTCTTTTGTACTCAACATGAGTGGATAACCCAAGGTGTCTGCAAATTCTGACTCAGAATCAGAAGAGGTTGCAGGTTCAGTCTCTGTAATTGCTGAGGAAGACTCTGAGGAAGTCGGGACAGACTGAGCTGTGGAAGAGAAGTCATCAGACTGAGAAGCAAAAGATTGCTCAGAGTGACTAGAAGAAGATGGAGATGGAGTTTCCATCAGCAAGCGGAGGGTGAGAAGAATATCGTGAAGTGGTGCCTTCGCTTAGAATCTGGGGATGTGGTGTTGAAGATGAATCGATCGTGTATCTCGAAACATGAGATGGCATATGTTCCTTGAGTGAGAAGCTGGACTAGGAACAGGAGTCTTTGTGGTTTTGGTGTAGTTCTTTTTGGTCCGGAGGATGACCGAGCTTGAGTTGGGTCGGAGGTATGAGATAGACCAAACATGGGACTCGAGTCGGGAGGCCTGTATAAGGATGGTGTATAGAAAGGTTGGTATGTCTTGAAAGTAGATGGTTGAAAAGGTAGACCAAACATTAGCCAATTGTGGTTGCTGGAAATGCCTTTCTACATCTATACGAGCAAGTTCCGCCTTAAGATCTGCGGATTTCAGCCTTCTTTTTGTTAAACTCGGGACCCCAAATATTACGTGTTATCATAGTTATGAGATCTTTGTCAATTTGAATGGCTCGTTGTTCATGTCTACATACATCTTGTCTAGCCGAGAGACAACGAAGTAACTTATTTGGGATGTATCTTTGAACTTGTGTAGCAACCGCATCTACTTTGGTGTGAATCTGTTCCAGAACAGCATTCTGGGCTCTGGCATTCTGAGTTTGCCAGTTGAGAACAGACTCGAACGGCTTAGGTTCTTCAGGTTGACCAATAGGAGTAACAGGACCATGAACATAAGGTTTTGTAACAACCTTAGATGTTGGATCCGTGTGTTTGTCAAGGGAAGGAAACTGACTATTGTAAGTACTGGATGAAGATGAGAACATCATACAGGACTTAATCAAGGGTGGTTGAGGTGAGGAAGGCAAGAGGTTCTCTTGTCTGAGGATTTTTAGGCCTTTTGTGTAGATAGGTAAAGGCGACATAGACTCAGGATGATCAGGAGGAAAAGGTTTATTGGGTTTGCAAGTAGCAGGAGTTATGGTAACCTTTTTCTTTTTGCGATGCTTAGGAGCATCGTCCTCATCATCAGAATAATCATCAAGGCAAGGACAGCCTGGATCACACATATGGGCTTGAGGAACATCCCATAAGAAATGACCATCGAGTTTGCTAGGATATATTGGATATCCTGTTGGAGCAAAGCTGTGGATGGGGATCTTTTCTTGTGCAGTTGGGACTGCTGTGATCATTGATGTGTAAGAGAAAGAAACTCTAGGTGCTTGTTCCGAAGATGGTGCCTGGAAAGTCATTCTAACCGAAAGCGATCCCGATCTTTTCTCGAACATAGCATCAGAAGTTTGAAGTGGTTGAGAATTCTGGTGGAACTTCTCATAGTTGGATAGCCATTCAAGAGGCATGAGTTTTAGGAGTTCATGCTTCTGAAGTTGTCTAGGAATCTGAACTATGGAAGGTGTTGTCTCAGTATCTGCTAAGATCATCAAAGCATCATGTGAAGACTGTGCTGTTGGAAGATCAAGAGCATGGTTCTGCAATCGGTAGACAAGCTGGTGATGCAGAGTTGCTATCTTCGAAGTGACAGTCTGTTCTGCTCCCTGGATCTGTACTTGAACCTTCAAGGTTGTAGGAAGGTTGGCATCGTTGAGTGACAGATTGAAATTGGGATAGAAAGTGAGTAAAACACTTCCTGCATGCAGAGTTGTGAGGACTGTGCCAATAACAGCATGTTGATAATCTTTGAATCTGGTGTCTAGCAGTGCAAGCCTGGCTGTAATAGGTAGACCTTTATGGCCATGGAGTGTAAGGATGAGTCGAACACCACCAAGATGGAGGTGAGTATACCCTTTTCGTTTCCACTGAACAATTAATTCGGGTGGAATCTCAAGAGTAACATACTGCTATGCTTGGGAGGCTGATAAAGCGCACTAGTTTAGTCTAGAAGACTGGACATACTCTTTTGGAGCAGGTCTATCAGTATGGATGAGAGTTATAATTCCTCGGGTTAAGGAATTTTCTCTTTTGTACAGATGGTAAGGACTAAGTAAAGGCATGGAAGACTCAGAAATCTGTGCAGACTCAGGGATATAGCTATATTCCACAAGGTTTTCTATTTTTGAAAGCCAAGTGTTTAGTGTAAGATTTGGGTAAAGACAACGTAGAAGACAAAGAAATAGGAGATAGATCTGTAGGTTGAGATGAAGATGAAGCCATGGTTTTGAAAGCTGTCTCTGATACCACTCGGGTTATCCACTCACGTTGAGTACAAAAGACGAACCAGTTCGTCCCGATGAACAATATCATCTATCGGGTTACCCAAGACCAACAAAACGACCATATACCAGCAAAGGGGTCTCGATCGCTTTCTCGCATACCACGCTATCTTTCGCACTTTGTTGGTAGTGTCGTTAGGGTACACCAAATTTAAAACCTTACTAATAATATAAATAGCTAATATAGGGAAAGTAAGGATCGATCCCACGAAGACTAGTTAGTTTTATTTATTATCAATTTTAAAATAAAGACTTAAAATAAAATAATAATAATAATAATAATACCAATTATAAATAAAAGGGGGGTTTAATGAATTTTTAACTAAATTGCAAGAAATAAAGAAACTAAAATATTAAATTAATAATTTAAAATGAACTCTAATTAAATGAGGAAGAAGTAATAATAATGAAAACTTTGGTCAAAGGATCCTTCGCCACCACCAAACATGCATAGAATATTTATTCTATCATCAATTTCCATTGAAACTATCAACCGTAGATAACAATAAGCTCGTTAATCCCTATCTTTCTCATCGAGTCATTGGGCAAAACAAGCTCTTCACCCAATCTCTAACCATTAAATAATTTAGAACATGCTCTCTAAATTTAAGATAATGGAAGCATTAAGCGAGAGAAAGATTTTAGGTTGATCTAGGCAATAAACACACAAGCTCGGATTATTTAACCTAGGTTATATTCTCCAATTAAAATCATGGATTCCAATCTGCTACTAATGATTAAAATATCAAAACAATTACGGATCAAGAATTTTAATCTAGCAATAGAATTTATTCAAGCCCTATCTAATTGGCCACTTAAACAAGTCAAGAATAAAATCATAAACCTTTATAACAGAAGAACATAAACAATCTCAATTAAAGAAATTTAATGATAGAAATTAATTATTAATTAAATAGCATGTTTGGGGTTTTGAATTCACCCTTAACCAAATAGAAAATTTAGCTTAACATAATTAAATTGGGAATAAAAGAGTAGATAAAACCAGTCATAGGAATTAATTCAAGTGTTGGCTGCTTCAATTTAATTCTTCCGACTTCTCCTTATTTTTCTCTTCTTGCGGCTGCTTCTTGTGCGGCTGCTGCTTGTCTTTAATTCTTGGCTGCCGAATTCTCTTTATGTCTTGTGGCTACCGAAATCCCCACTTCAATTGCCGCTTGTCTTATGCTTTTATAGTGCATGGCGAATTCTTATTGGATTTGGATTGCTTGGCCGAATCAAATCTCTAAGCAATGAATTTGCTTTCCATTTAGCCTTGCACGTGAAGCCCAGTTGAAGCCACCGACCTTTGCCAACTCTAAAGCCAAAAGCCCAAATTCACATGCATGCATATTGGCTGCTTGAATTTCCATTGCTTAATTTCTTTTATTTCCATGCACATGCAATTTGTTTCCTACAATGTAAGCCATGCATGATAATTTAATTAAATCAAATATTTCTTGACTTGATTTAACTAAATCTCTTTATTTCTTTCCCATTTCTGAGTATTCCGAGTAGATTTCATCCCGAATATTCCGATTTAATTCCTCTTTAATCCCATAATATACCTAAAATAACAAAATATAAAAATTAAGATTAAGAATTAATATAATAAAATAAATTTAATAAAATAACTAAATTAAAAATTAACTAAAATAATTATAATATTTAATACCAAAACAAGAAAAAGATGGAGAAATTAATAATAAAATTATAGAAAATATGTGCTTATCACCTGTCCGTCGGCTTTTCCTTAAACATGAACAACGTACTCACAGTCGTCGTTTCTCAACTGATGCAAGGGCTTTGGGGTTGGTAACCAACTAACTATACGAAACCTACACAAGGTTTTGTGTATAGGACGTACTCAACAAGGATAGAGATGAACAAACTCAGAGAAGAGTCTAACAAGAGAAAGTTTAGAAGAAAACCATAAGTATTTCAAATATATTATTCAAGTATGTTTCAAGTATATCTTACAGAAGGAGAGGAGTTTCCTTTATATAGGAAAAGCTCCGTGAAACAAGCCAACAAACTTTATAACTTGATTAAAAACAAACAAAAACTAAAAGTAACTTTAAAAAAGCAATCTAACACGTGTGTGGTAGGACAGGACCCCTAACCACATGATTGCTAACAAACAAAAGATAAAAGTAGCTTTTGGAAAAGCAAAGCTACATTATTACAAACAAACAAAAGTCATAAAGTGACTTTATGAAAAGCAAACCAAAACAAGCCAAACCATTACATAAAGTGAGATGGGAACAGGTTCATGATGTCATCTTCACTGTCGGTGTCATCATCACTAACATCTATTTGTCCAAACACGTTGTGAGTAGATTCGGTGGGTGTTCTACTCGTATAGGAGGAAGAGCTCAGTAGGGCGAGGAGGTTGGCGGGGGATCGAGAGAAGACTGGAGAAAAGTCTTCGTAAGGATCTTGTGAGTCCTGGTACATGATGTTGGTGTAACTGGGCGTTCTTCTTTGAACGAGGAGGCCACCCGGATTTGTACTAGAGGATGGAACCGACGGGACTTCATGTTGAGGTCCGAGGAAGTGTGTTGAATATCGATTCTTTGGAGGAGGAACATGATTTAAGTCGAGGAGGAAGCTGCTGAGTTCTTGAACAAGTGGTAGGATCATCTTTGAAGAGGAAAAGGATGAGGAAGGGTTTTCCATTCATATGCCTGGTATTGTGTCCAAAATGATTGGGTAACAGGATGTTGGAAATATGCCCTATGAATAATGAAAACAGAGGTGAACTTGTCTTTTTCATAGTCAGGAATCTGAGAGAGATGAAGTCTTTCAGCAATCTGTTGGAATTGTCTTCTCCACCAAGGAATGGGGGAGACCCATTCAAACATAGTCCATAAGAACGAACCTGCAAGTGGTGGAGAGTCTGAATAGCATGAAAAGGAAAGACCAATTTGGTGGCATACAAAGTGGTGAGGCACCAAATGAACCAAAGTTCATCCTCAGTGATATCCCGTTTGGGATCAATAGTAAAATCGGTGAGGAAAAGATGTTCAGGAAGGAAACTGGGAAAACCAGCAGGTTGACCACGGTAGATATTGGTGAAGTAGCGAAATAGGAATTTTTTGGCAAAGTCCTGAATCTGGTGAAGGGACTGAAAAGAGAGGTTCAGGGGAAAAGTCTTTTTCGTAGTTGCGGTGGTTGGAAGAGGCGAAGCCATAGCTATGAGAGGGAAGATAGAAACAGAGGTAACCAAGGTTGTAACTGGAAGGGGTCGAGTGAGAAGATCAGGGATTAGGTTCTTATCCCCTTTTATATCTTCGAATCGTGAAGTCATACTTGACAAACCAATTTTTTAGTCTGAGAAGATGTTTGTCCGGTAGCGTCTTGTTTTTGAAGTTCAGTATATTAGGAAAAGCTGAATTATCTAATCGAACTAGAAAGTTATGTCCGATTAAATGAAATTTAAACTTTTGAATGCCGTATTTGACGGCCAAAGTCTCCTTGTAGATAACGTGGTAGTGCTTTTCAGAATCCTTGAATTGACCACTGGCGTGGGCACAGTAGAATTCATGACCATTAATTTCTTCAAGGAGAACAGCTCCCCAGTACTCATCACTAGCATCCGTCTGTAGGATTCGTCGACCGGCAGTTGGTATTTTGAGTGGAGTCTGTTGTGCAATCTGCTTTAGCTGATGGACAGCTGTTGTCTGAGCTGGTCCCCAAAGAGGGACAGTCTTTTTTAGCATTATTGAAAGAGGACTAGTGTAGACCGCAACATATGGTAAAAAGTCACGGAGGTAATTGATGATGCCTAGAAATTGCTGCTAACAGTTCTTGGGCGATATGGGGCCCAGGATGATACTTTCCGTCTTTTAAGACCATACCAAGAAATTCAACTGATGTTTGGCCTAGAGTGCTCTTCTTTGCCGACAACATAATGCCATACTGATCCACAATCTGGTGAAACGTGGAAAGTAACTCCATGTGTGTCTCGTGATCAGTAGAAAACAAAAGGATGTCATCAATGTAGATAAGAGCATGATGGAGGATAGGCTCAAAGATCCGTGTCATCGCTTTTTGAAAAAGCGAAGGTGCCACTTTAAGACCGAAAGGCATTACCGTCCACTGGTAATGAGCATTAGGGATACAGAAAGCTGTTTTGTATCTTTCTGATGGATGAATGCCAAGTTGCTAAAATCCGGCCTTGAGATCAAACTTGGAAAAAATCTTTGCATCTCGGATGTGGACAAATAAGGATTGGATTTTTGGGAGAGGAAACTTGTCATCAGATAGAAAACAGTTTAAGGGCTGGTAGTCTATCACAAGTCTCTTTTTACCACGAACTATCTCTGACCGCTTCTCAACATAAAAGGCTTGGCAAGCCCAATTTGAGGTTGTGGGCTCAATTAACCCTTGCGACAAAAGCTGGCTGCATTCATCTTGGGCTAGCTTGAGGCCAGAGGGAGTCATCCCTAGATGAGTGGCCTTTGTAGGATTGATATCCTCATTAAGCTTAAAAGGAAGCTTAATAAAGAACTGAGTATTCTTCCATAAAGGAAAAGGATGAGTAAACTGACTATGATTTTCAGGACAGAAAGGGATAAACTTTTCTTGGAAAGTTTGATATGGAGGTTGTGTGTCTGAAAGAGCATACAATTTAAGCGTGTCTATGTATGGAAGAAACATATGTTTAAACCGAATCCCTGTGGCCATAATCTGTAATTTGGACATTTGATGAAGAAGATCAAAACCTATGAGAAGGTCTTTATCAGGAAGAGTTGAACCAACAACTTTTATCCAAAGAACACAATTTTGGAAAAATTGAATACCAATGGGTTGTTTGGTAATCAAAGAGGTATGAAAAATATCGCCATTGGCGGCCTTGAAATACTCAGTATGTTTTTCCCAACAAGAAGATGGAAGAATGTTAGGATTAAGCATACTCTTTTGGGCTCCAGTGTCAATAAATCCGATAAGAGGTTCAGGTTTAGCAAACCTGGAAGAAAGGATTTGAATGCGGATTGATGGAACAGGTGCTTTTACACTGGAGGATGCCATGACTGGTTGAGCACAGCTGATGACAGGAACTGTGTCTTCAATTGGAAGTGCATGAGTTGAATCATTGCTGATGGCAAAGGTAGTTTGGTCATCATACTCATTCTGTTATGTATAAACAGATTCAACATCTTCGGAGTCAGATAACATTGACGATTGTTGAAGGTGTTGAATAAGACGCACAGCTTTATCCTGATTGTGAGGACAATTCTTTGCAAAATGACCTCGCTTTCGGCAAATGAAGCAGCGAGAATCTTTAGTGTTGCGCATCTGGGACGGATCCTTTTTTCTGAAAAAGCGGTAAGGCTTCTTCTTGGATGAACTAGATCCGGGACCGTCCGTACCGAAACTTGCGAAAGTGAGTTGTCTTTTTAGAGGGACAGGTGACAATCTTTTTCGGACTTGCATTTGATCTTGAGATAAGGCTTTTTACAAGCGATCGAAAAGGTTGTTTGTTGTCAATGAGATCTCTCAAAAACTCTTTTTGCTCACATAGTCGTTCAAGAGCATTAACGACTAATTGATAGATCTTCGCCGAGCGATATGTCTCGCTACATTTAGTGAATCACGGTGATAAGCCTTTCAAGCTCGGGTTGTAATTCTTAGGGATAGAAGCGATGAAAACATGCTTCGGTGTAGGATCATTAAAGCCATTGAGCTTATAGAAGAGAGTGGACATACGCTTGTAGTGAAAATCAAGATCTTTCTCTTTGTAAGGAACAAAGCATTTCATCTCGCATGTATTCTCTACGAGCAAGCTCGTTGCTGCGCAGTAGGTTCTCCAATAAATTGATCATAAATTATGCCCAACGCAGTGGACACATCAGGGAACTGAATAAATTGGAATTGGCGATAAGGACCCACGCTATCAAACCAATCTCGGAGAGAGCCAGTAAACTGAGAAATGAACTCTTGTAGTACTTTAAGAGTTGTGGCCCCTGGTTGAAGTAGTTGAACATTGACCCAAGTAGTAAATTCTTGGAATCGTTCTGGCCATTTTGTGCGTGGAATATCGTCAAATGTAAACCAGTGAGAACTCGCTGGTTTTGATGAGTTGTGTGAAGCTCCTGTAGAGGCAGCATGGTCGCCATGAGTGGAACCTTCATCATCATCTGGTTCATAAGGAGTCTGGAAATGTCTGCAAATTCTGACTCAGAATCAGAAGAGGTTGCAGGTTCAGTCTCTGTAATTGCTGAGGAAGACTCTGAGGAAGTCGGGACAGACTGAGCTGTGGAAGATAAGTCATCAGACTGAGAAGCAAAAGATCGCTCAGAGTGACTAGAAGAAGATGGAGATGGAGTTTCCATCATAAGCGGAGGCTGAGAAGAATACTGGTGAAGTGGTGCTGAAGATGAATCAGACTGTGTATCTAAAACATGAGATGGAGTATGTTTTGGAGTGGGAACTGGACTAGGAACAGGAGTCTTTTGTGGTTTTGGTGTAGTTCTTTTTGGTCTGGAGGATGACTGAGCTTGAGTTGGGTCAGAGGTATGAGATAGACCAAACATGGGACTCAGGTCAGGAGGTCTGTATAAGGATGGTGTATAGAAAGGTTGGTATGTCTTGAAAGTAGATGGTTGAAAAGGTAGAGGAGCTGACTTAGCCAACTGTGGTTGCTGGAAATGCCTTTCTGCATCTATACGAGCAAGTTCCGCCTTAAGACTGCGGATTTCAGCTTCTTTTTTATTAAACTCGGGACCCTAGATATTCTGTGTTATCATAGATCTGAGTTCTTTGTCAAGCTGAATGGCTCTGTTGTTCATGTCTACATACATCTTGTCTAGCTGAGAGACAACAGAAGTAACTTGCTGGGATGTATGTTGAACTTGTGTAGCAACCGCATCTACTTTGGTGTGAATTTGTTCTGCAACGACGATTCTCGGGATATGGCATTACGAGTTTGCCGGTTTAAACAATGACTCGAACGGCTTAGGTTCTCGGGTTGACCAGTGGGAGTAATAGGACCATGAACATAAGGTTTTGTAACAACCTTAGATGTTGGATCCGTGTGTTTGTCAAGGGAAGGAAATCGAAATTTGTTGTAAGGTTGGATGAAGATGAGAACATCATACAGGACTTAATCAAGGGTGGTTGAGGTGAGGAAGGCAAGAGGTTCTCTTGTCTAAGGATTTTTAGGCCTTTGGTGTAGATAGGTAAAGGTGACATAGACTCAAGATGATCAGGAGGAAAAGGTTTAATGAGTTTGCAAGTAGCAGGAGTTCTAGTAACCTTTTTCTTTTTGCGACGCTTAGGAGCATCGTCCTCATCATCAGAATAATCATCGAGGCAAGGACAGCCTGGATCACACATATGGGCTTGAGGAACATCCCATAAGAAATGACCATCGAGTTTGCTAGGATATATTGGATATCCTGTTGAAGCAAAGCTGTGGATGGGAATCTTTTCTTGTGCAGTTGGGACTGCTGTGATCATTGATGTGTAAGAAAAAGAAAGTCTGGGTGCCTGTTCTGAAGATAGTGGCTGGAAAGTCATTCTAACCGAGCCGTCTGATCTTTTCTCGAACATAGCATCAGAAGTTTGAAGTGGCTGAGAATTCTGGTGGAACTTCTCATAGTTGGATAGCCATTCAAGAGGCATGAGTTTTAGGAGTTCATGCTTATGAAGTTGTCTAAGAATCTGAACTATGGAAGGTGTTGTCTCAGTGTCTGCTAAGATCATCAAAGCATCATGTGAAGACTGTGCTGTTGGAAGATCAAGAGCATGGTTCTGCAATCGGTAGACAAGCTGGTGATGCAGAGTTGCTATCTTCGAAGTGACAGTCTGTTCTGCTCCCTGGATCTGTACTTGAACCTTCAAGGTTGTAGGAAGGTTGGCATCGTTGTGTGACAGATTGAAGTTGGGATAGAAAGTGAGTAGAACACTTCCTGCGTGCAGAGTTGTGAGGACTGTACCAATAACAGCATGTTGATACTCTTTAAAACGAGTATCTAGCAAAGGCAAGTCCTGGTCAGAATCGGTAGACCTTTACGGCCATGGAGTGTAAGGATGAGTCGAACACCACCAAGATGGAGGTGAGTATACCCTTTTCATTTCCACCGAACAATTAATTCGGGTGGAATCTCAAGAGTAACATCTTCTTTCTGCTTGGGAGGTCGATAAAGCGCCTTTGGTCAAGTCTAGAAGACTGGACATACTCTTTTGGAGCAGGTCTATCAGTATGGATGAGAGTTCTAATTCCTCGGGTTAAGGAATTTTCTCTTTTGTACAGATGGTAAGGACTAAGTAAAGGCATGGAAGACTCAGAAATCTGTGCAGACTCAGGGATATAGCTATATTCAACAAGGTTTTCTATTTTAGAAGCCATGTGTTTAGTGCAAGATTTGGGTAAAGACAACGTAGAAGACAAAGAAATAGGAGATAGATCTGTAGGTTGAGATGAAGATGAAGCCATGGTTTTGAAAGATGTTTTCTCTTGTGTATCCAGAAGACAAGAAACTAATCACAAATTATACCACCTCGGGCATGAAAGGGAACGGGGCTCTGATACCACCCGATAGATGATATTGTTCATCAGGACGAATTGGTTCGTCTTTTGTACTCAACGCGAGTGGATAACCCCGAGTCCCATGTTTGGTCTATCTCATACCTCTGACCCAACTCCAACTCATTCCTCCTCCAGACCAAAAAGAAATACACCAAAATCCCAAATGACTCCTGTCCCGACTCCTGTTCCTAGTCCAGTTCCCACTCCAGAACATACTCCATCTCATGTTTCAGATACACAATCTGATTCATCTTACATCCTCCAGATTCTAAACAGAAGGCACCACTTCACCAGTATTCTTCTCAGCCTCCGCTTATGATGGAAACTCCATCTCCATCTTCTTCTAGTCACTCTGAGCAATCTTGATGTGATCCAGAGTGCTCAGAGCATTAAAGATCCGTTGCTTGTTCCAGAAGGGCCAATTACGAGAGCACGAGCTAAGAAGATCAAGGAAGCCATGCAAGGATTTATTCAAGCTACTTTGGATGACTTCAATTCAAGTTCAATTTGCAAGAGTCCAATATTCAAGATGGGCTTGAACGAGGAGGAACCAGCCTTGGTACACTTGATTCGGGCTAACGAGGTGGCGAGCATCAGAGAGAATGATTTTTGAAGTATAATAAGAGCCAGAAGAGTAATTCTAAATTTGTAGATGCATTCCTTACGTCGAGAGCTTCGAAACGATATATTGTGGGTTAAAATCCGATATCATATGACCAAGTTATGGCCCGTTTAAGATAAGTGGCTTTGCAAGCCAAGGCCCTGCGGGTCCTGCGGGTCCAGGTTTTTAATTTTAGGGTTTTCTCTTATTTTTAAGTTAGATTAGGATTAGCCACCTTATATAAACACTCCTTTATGTTATTTTGAAGAAGACTTTTGACATTATTTAGTTTAATATCATTGAGAGGATTTTCTCAACTTGTTCTTGAAAGAACTTTTGACTTATCAAAGGATTTGCTAACCTTTGTGGCGTCTTATCTAGCAATCCGGGTTCTTGAGACTTAGCTTCTCAGGGGTTTGGATCTTTTATCCGAATTTTGATCATATTGGCTTTCTTGGGTTTTTGTCAATCTAGTTGTGGGTTTTTCTAGCTTGATCTAGAAGGGTTCTCATCAGTTGGTATCAGAGCTTAGGCACCAAGGTCAGATTCATCTATCTTTATTTTATTTTATTTTATTTTTTTTTCTCATTCTTGTTTGGGATTTTTCATTCTTGTTCTCAAAAAAAAAAAAAAAAAAAAACCGTGAACAGTGCCGCATGAACAGTGCCGCATGAACAGTATCGCATGAACAGTATTTTTAGGGTTTTCTTATATCAATTTTGCATCCTTGTGGTTTCTTTCCTTAAATTCATAAATTTTACCTTTTCCCCTAAATTCATTCAAATTTCAATTATTTAAGGATTACAAAAAAAAAAAAAAAAAAAAAAAAAAAAAAAAAAAAAAAAAAGAAAAAAAAAATCACATTAATAATAATCATATTGGGTGATCTCCTTTGTTTTCTTGGTCTTGTTATTCTTGTTTCCTATATTCTTGTTCGTTTGTTTCGTTTTTCCTTTTTCTTGTTTCTTGGACTGTGATTGTTAGAGGGATTATACTTTGGTACCTTCCCTTGATTGAGTTATTAGTTCCTAAAGAACTTGATTGAGAAAATATAAGAGCGGTAAAAGGCAAGAGTGTATGAGCACAGCTTCGGGTAAAAGCCTATTTGAGTGTAAACACGAGTGGAGTGACATCACGAGTGTAAACACGTGAGGCTTGTGAGGCTCATTGTTGTTTTTTCTATTTTGCTAACATCTCTTTGCAGATTCAAATAACTCATATGGATGATAAAAGTGAGGCGCAACCTTCTACGGTAGACTTTACTTTCACTTTGAAGGCAATGCACCAGGCATTTGAAAAGATGAATGCGAGGTTTGATGAGATGGGAAGCCAGTTGAGGCAACATGAAGCTGCCATTGAGAGTATTCAGAAGGTGCAAACTAGTAGAAAGCAAAACAAGGCTAGACATATTGAAGCAGGACATGATGGGGAAAATAATAGGCATGGATATAAGCCTATAGATAAGTATGAGGCAGAGAATGAATTTTGGAAAAGTGATGGTGATGATCGAGCATCCGAAGTAGAATACTCTGCGAAAGGTGAATCCCTAGTTGCTAGGCGTGCTTTGAGTACACAAATGAGTGTTGATGACATGGAGCAACAGAGAGAGAACATCTTCCATACTAGATGCATTGTGAATAATAAGGTGTGTAGTATGATAATAGATGGTGGGAGTTGCACCAATGTAGCTAGTACTACCCTTGTAGAGAAGTTAGGGTTACCCTTGCTAACGCATCCCAGGCCTTACAGATTGCAGTGGTTAAATGATTGTGGAGAGGTCAAAGTTAATAAGCAAGTATTAGTAACATTTACTATTGGAAAGTATAGTGATGAGGTGCTTTGTGACATAGTTCCTATGCATCTTTGGGCATTTATTATTGGGAAGGCCATGGCGAGTATGATAGGAAGGTGACACATGATGGGTTTAGGAATAGATATAGCTTTGTCAAAAATGGGAGAACCGTGACGCTTGTTCCTTTAACACCAAAAGAGGTCTACGAGGACCAAATAAAGATGAGGAAAAAGAAAGACAAAATAAAAAGAGTGAGGTCGAGAGTTATGATAAGAAAAAGAAAGAGAGTGAAACTACAAGTGAGAGAAAAGAAAAGAGTGAGAAAGAGGGAAGAGCGAGAAAGAACTTCTTTGCGGGAGTGGGCGAGATTAGGAAAGCATATAAAGCAAGCCATTTCATGGTTTTGCTCGTGTTCAAAGAATCATATCTAACCTTTGATGACATTAATCCTTCTCTTTCTAGTGTTGTTACTTCTTTGTTACGGGAGTTTGAAGATGTGTTTCCGGAGGAAATGCCTATTGGCTTACCACCCATCGAGGCATTGAGCATCAAATAGATTTCGTACCAGGAGCCTGTCATACCCAATAGGTCAGCCTATAGAAGTAATCCCGATGAGACCAAAGAGCTTCAAAGGCAAGTTATAGAGCTGATGAGCAAAGGGGTACGTAAGAGAGAGCATGAGCCCATGTGCGTACCAGTGCTACTAGTACCAAAGAAGGATGGAAATTGGAGAATGTGTGTTGATTGCCGAGCCATCAATAATATTACGGTAAAATATCGCCATCCCATTCCTAGGTTAGATGATATCTTTGGATGAATTGCATGGAGCTTGTTTATTTTCTAAAATTGATTTAAAAAGTGGCTATCACCAAATTCGTATGAGAGAAGGTGATGAATGGAAAACTGCCTTTAAGACCAAATATGGATTGTATGAATGGTTAGTTATGCCTTTTGGTCTTACTAATGCACCTAGTACTTTTATGAGATTAATGAATCATGTGTTGCGTGCATTTATAGGTCGCTTTGTTGTTGTTTATTTTGATGATATTCTAGTGTACAGCAAGACTTTAGAAGAGCATATTGGACATTTGCGATGTGTGTTAGATGTTTTGAGGAAAGAAAAGTTGTATGCTAATTTTAAGAAATGTTCTTTTTGCATAGAAAGTTGTTTTTCTTGGTTTTGTTGTTGGTGCAAATGGTATAGAGGTGGATCAAGAAAAGTTTAAGGCTATTAGGGAGTGGGCAACGCCAAGAGCATCAAATGAGGTAAGGAGCTTTCATGGTTTAGCTAGTTTTTATCGGCGCTTTGTTAAGGATTTTAGCACTATTGCCACACCTCTTACTGATGTTGTTAAAAAGAATGTTGCATTTACTTGGAGTGTTGACCAAGATAAAGCATTCATTGATCTTAAAGAAGGGTTATGTTCTGCACCTATTCTAGCATTACCTAATTTTAATCGTACTTTTGAGATTGAATGTGATGCCTCAGGAATAGGTATTGGAGTTGTTTTAATGCAGGATCGAAGGCCCATTGCTTATTTTATTAAGAAAAAGATTGAGCAATATGCTACTCAAGCTAATAAGGGTAGGAAACGTGTGATTTTTGAACCCGGCGATTGGGTTTGGGTTCACATGCGTAAGGAGAGGTTTCCAGCCCAGAGGAAATCTTCCTGGTGAGTATAACGTGTCTGCTACCTTTAATGTTTCTGATCTTTCTCCCTTTGATGCAGGTTCAGATTCGAGGACGAATCCTTTTGAGGAGAGGGGGAATGATGTGATCCAGAGTGCTCAGAGCATTAAAGATCCGTTGCTTGTTCCAGAAGGGCCAATTACGAGAGCACGAGCTAAGAAGATCAAGGGAGCCATGCAAGGATTTATTCAAGCTACTTTGGATGACTTCAATTCAAGTTCAATTTGCAAGAGTCCAATATTCAAGATGGGCTTGAACGAGGAGGAACCAGCCTTGGTACACTTGATTCGGGCTAACGAGGTGGCGAGCATCGGAGAGAATGATTTTTGAAGTATAATAAGGGCCAGAAGAGTAATTCTAAATTTGTAGATGCATTCCTTACGTCGAGAGCTTCGAAACGATATATTGTGGGTTAAAATCCGATATCATATGACCAAGTTATGGCCCGTTTAAAATAAGTGGCTTTGCAGGCCAAGGCCCTGCGGGTCCTGCGGGTCCAGGTTTTTAATTTTAGGGTTTTCTCTTATTTTTAAGTTAGATTAGGATTAGCCACCTTATAAAAACACTCCTTTATGTTATTTTGAGGAGACTTTTGACATTATTGAGTTTAATATCATTGAGAGGATTTTCTCAACTTGTTCTTAAAAGAACTTTTGACTTATCAAAGGATTTGCTAACCTTTGTGGCGTCTTATCTAGCAATCCGGGTTCTTGAGACTTAGCTTCTCAGGGGTTTGGATCTTTATCCGAATTCTGATCATATTGGCTTTCTTGGGTTTTTGTCAATCTAGTTGTGGGTTTTTCTAGCTTGATCTAGAAGGGTTCTCATCACGGAAAGTATCATCTTGGGCCCCATATCGCCCAAGAACTGTTACACTTTCCAGATCACAATCTCACCAGAAAACAACTGCAGTAATTTCTAGGCATCATCAATTAACTCCGTGACTTTTTACCACGTGTTGCGGTTCACACTAGCCCTCTCTCATTGATCTTTGAAAAAAAGCGCCCCTCGTGGAGGGACCTGCATAACAACGGTGCTAAAGTAGATAGCACAATAGCCTCCTCCACTCAAAATACCAACTGTCGGTCGACGAATACCAATTTTGGTATAACCCATACACTTTACCAAACTCCAACTCAGTCCTCTTCAAAACCAAAAAGATCCACACCAAAACCACAAAAAACTCTTGTCCCTAGTACAGTACCTACTCCATCCCATGCCTCAAATACACAATCTAACTCCTCTTCAGCTCCAAATCCTACAAATCCCAAACAGAAGGCACCTTTTTACCAATATTCTTCTCAGCCTCAACCTACAATGGAAAATTCCTCTCCATCTTCTTCTAGTCACTCTGAACACTCTCTTACTCCTCAGTCTGATTACTCTTCTCCCACTGATCAGCCTGTCCAAACTTCATCAGAGTCCTCCTCAAATTTCTCCTCTTCCAAGACAACAGAGACTGAATCTACACCCTATTCTGATTATGAGTCAGAATTTGCAAATATTTCTAGACTCCTCATGGTCGAACCCTCTACTAGTTCTTCTCCTCCAGAAGAAAGACCTCCTCCTGGTCCTCCTTATGTTGATGAACCAGATGATGAAGGTTCAAATCATGGAGAACAACCAACTCCTATAGGATCATCACACAATTCATCAAAATTAGCAAGTTCTTGCTGGTTTACTTTTGATGATATCCCAAGGACAAAGTAGCAAGCAAGATTCCAAGAGTTCACTGCTTGAATTGATGTTCAAATGCTTCAACCAGGAGCCACAACTCTTAAAGTTCTTCAAGAATTCAGTTCTCAGTTTACTGGCTCTCTTAGAGATTGGTTTAATAGCGTGGGTCCTTATCGCCAACTCTAATTTGTTCAGTTTCCAGATGTGTCCACTGCGTTGGGCATAATTTATGGTCAGTTTATTGGAGAACCTACTGCAGCAATAGAGCTTGCTCGCTGAGAATACATGCAAATGAAATGTTGTTCCCTTCAGCAGAAAGATCTTGATTTTCATTACAAGCGTATGTCTATTCTCTCCTATAAGCTCAATGGCTTTAATGATCCAACATTAACATATACGCAAGAGACATGAAGTGTATAGATTTATGGGTTACCTATTGGGGCAGATAAATATGATCGAATGAAAAAAAAAAAGAATTATAGGTTAAGGGCGTTACATATGACCGAATGAAAATATAAAAAAAAAATAGAAAAAGATATGTCACACTTCATTATCCCTTCAATCTAATATTGGACTTTGAGTGTGGTGGGAGTAATAATTCATGGACGCTTGTTCCAAAGTAGAGATAGCATTCAGCTCTGCATTTGGAAGTGATTTAAAGATTGACAATAAGGGGCGAGTATAATCGATCGCAATCCAAATTTGATTGTGGTGGGAAGTAAATGAAGCGACGCACATTAGAATGAAAAGCCATGGGTCCTTGGATCCATGAATGCAAGTCATGCTGTAAAGAGACTGGCAAATTAGGTGGCCAATCAGGGTCAGAATTCGATTTCGATTTCGAAAGGAAAAACATATATGGCTTTTTTTTTCACTTGTAAGTTTGAAAGTGTGTGGAAGCAAATTTCATTAAACAATATATTACGTTGATATAGCTTCTATTGATTATGGCAATCTAACATAATATATATTGTGGAAATGATCTAAAATTTAGTTTGGGATGTATTTGTCCATTTAATTTTATAAAGGACCTGCAAGTATGTGACCTGTAACATTGTTCAGCCAGTAGAAGGAGTTAGGGACTGTTAGTTATAAAATCCTTTATTTTTAGTTTGCATGCTGTTTGTATGATATTATGAGAAAACTGTGAACGGGAGTGTTATTCTGCGTGATTTGGGATAAAAATTTTATCCTTTGTCAGCGGAGAGGCTGTTCGGGACATTAAAGTAAAGGATGGAAGGGTATGCCTTACTAAGGAGGTAGATTGTTGAACAGAAAAATTATTTGTCATAGACGACAATTAACAGTTAATATATTATATATGTTTTGAATAATATAAGGAGAGAATGGCAAAGTGTATAAGCATGTATGTTGTTTTACTGAGTATAGGTACAATTGTAAACCAAAATATGTATTTTACAAATGCAGAAGGAAATAGGGATTGCATTAAAAAACCTTCCTTCTTACTAAAAGCTGAAGTATTGTAATAGGGGCAAGAAATGTGAAAAAAAAATTGGAGAGAAGGAAAATTTCATATCTAGGTGTGCTCTTGATTGTTTTCTTTGCAATGGTAACACAAATGAGTGACAAACAAATAGTGGCTGCAAGGGAATTGGGTAAGTAAGCTAATGGATATGAATTGTGGGAGGAAACTTTGTGGGTGGTTGGTTGGTTGATAGGGTGGACATTTCGAAGTCTACTCTATTTGTCAATGGAATATAGCTAGACATTAGTGCACAGAGTTTTGCGTATATAATAGATATTGAGGATGGACTTCATGAGGAACTAAGTGTTGATATGGCAGATTTGGCAGAGTATTTAGATAAGTACGATGCAACTTCACAAGGTATAAATATCAAGACATTATCTCAGATGCTGAGAAAGTCGAAGAATGCGGATGTCGAATTCAAAGTAACAATTAAGTTCGTAGGTGTTGTTTTTGTTATATGCATTAACTCGATTAGATTAAGGAATTGGGTAACTTTTTGTGTTGGCTGATTGATTGAACGGATTCTCAAGGTTAAACTGTTGTATAGATTTAAATCCATAATTTCATTTAATTTTCATATATTGATGTAAACGATTGAGATTTTTCTATTTGGTATGTTATTTTTTAAAACTTTGAATGTCTTATTGTACGTTTATGTAAACAAATAATTTATTTAAATCTTATTTAATTTTGAATTTGATCAGTAGTAAATTTATTTTGATAGTAATTTTTTATTTAATTAATTAATGAATTTTTATGGCCTAAAAATTTTTAATCCATAAAATGGTGGATATGATATAGATTGAGTCAATTCTGCATCCGATTTGCAGGTGTATGGATTGAGTTTAAATTGAATTTCATCAATTGGTGTTATGAATTTGATTGAAAATTTAAAATCTGGACTATCGTGGATTAGATATGGATTGATGTCAAATTCGCAAAATCGACTTCGCGAACAGCTCAAAATTTCAAACTCCAACATCTAAATGTCGTAAAACAAAGGCAATGGCTATGACACTTTGTACGCTCGTCCCATTTGCTATGTGACATTTTGTTTCGATCCACCATTCAATCTTCTGCTTTTTGGTACTAAATTTCAATGGGAAAATATGTTCTATAACAGTAATTGGCAAAAAAAATGAATTTGAAAATGTGTGTATTGGTTGCTTCGTCTTAATAAATAGGGGCAAGAACAACATAGTTGCACAATCATTTAATTAGTGCATCTCTTAATACGCGTATTATTTAATGAAAATAACATAATCCAATGGACCTTATGTATCATTTCGGCTCATTAACTCATTTATGTATTTGCGTATGAAATTATGATGTATTGTATAGTAATAAAAATGCATATATGTAATCAAGGCTTGTGGCTGCATGTTGATTTTACATACTTTTAGGACATGAAGGTGAATTTGATCATAACAGATTATGCCATATAAGTCGAGATGCGATCTAAGAATGACAATTTTTCCTGTTGGGATAAAATCCTGCAAGATCCCGTTCCGTTTGGGATAAAATTGAGACATATTTTCACATCCCAAATTAAAGTGGGATAAAATTAGGACTAAAAATAAGTTCTGCTTTATTTATGCAACAGAAGAACCAATTATAAAATCTAGTCCTGTCTTTTATATCCAATTAATATTATAATTTTAAAAGTATCCTAAATTCTTAATTATTTTATTTAGTGTTGAAACTTTAAACTTTTGATTTTTCATTTGCTGTTGGTTTGATTTATTATTATTGTTGAATTATTAAGTATTTTAACATATCTGAAATTAGTTAATGTCAAAATCTATAGCTTTTGAAGCCTAAGTCTTAATATGAATGTGCAATCAAAGAAAAAAAATTAAAAAATGTTAGAATATAATTTTATATAATCAAAATAAAGCTATTGTTTGATTATTCTACTTTGTATTTATTCAAGATTTTTTTTATATTGAATTATGATGATCCTCAAAGAAAAAAATGTCAAAATTTATTTATTTACATTCGGGACAATTCGAGATAATGGGATGAGGCCGGATATTCAACGGGACAGAACTGCTTGGGACAAATTTTTGTCCCAAAAAAAATAAAGGTATAAGAATGAGACATTTTTTTATCCCACTTACATATACGGGACAGGACTGGAATTGGCATATCTCGTCTCATCTCGTCTCATTACCATCCCTGATGTGATCTACTTAAAAGGATTAAGGTAACACAATCCCACTCTTTAAAAAAATAAATAAATAAAAATAAAAATGGTAACATAATATACATATTACAAAAATTCAAGTTTACATACTTTTAGGACATGAAGGTGAATTTGATCATAACAGATATGTCAAGATGTGATCTACTTAAAAGGATTAAGGTAACATAATCCCACTTTTCAAAAAATAAATAAATAAAAATAAAAATGGTAACATAATATACATATTACAAAAATTCAGGTTTACATACTTTTAGGACATGAAGGTGAATTTGATCATAACAGATATGTCAGGATGTGATCTACTTAAAAGGATTAAGGTAACATAATCCCACTCTTCAAAAACAAAAATAAAAAAAAAATAAAAATGGTAACATAATACTACTTGAATAGCAAAATAATTATGCGGAAATCTTCCTCTTGAACACTAATCGTAAAAAATATCATACTTACTCGCATGGTAGCTCCTACGAACATAATCCTCAATGTTGATACAAGTACTATAGACTATAGAGTATGATAATATGGTCGGTTAAAAATTAATCTTTTTCTTTCTGCAAACAGGAATCATGCAGAAAAATACCTATCCAGTTTGCTTGTGCTTCGAACTCCTTTTCGACTTCCTTCCTCATTTTTAAATTTTTTTATTGTGGTTTTTGGCGAAACAGGCGCATGGAGGAAGGAGCCGAGGAGCTCATGGAGAAGCCTATCCAGAAATCAGATGCTAAGAAATTGAGAGATCATACAAAAGAATTCAGCAGTCCTCAAAGAAGTTTTTTGAATGGGAAGACGAAAAATCCACTCATGATGAGACAATCATGCGGTAAAAATACCTTGTAAAAAGACAACGGTAGAACAAAAATTTAGTGACCTGAACGTTGGCTAGATGAAAACCTTTACCAATGAATTATATTGACACAATTCACAGTTCATCGTTTGTCCAGTCTCCTAGTTCATTAGCTATTGTATTAAAGATTTTTGTTGTCAGTTTAAAATTGTCAAGCAATTTCATTATTTTGCCTCGCTCTCTTAAGCTACTGATAATAAGAGATTGATTAATATTTATGAAATATCTTTATTCTATATCTTGATGTTTACGCATGCAGTGAGATTTACAGAGTATGCATTTGTGAGCGTGCATCCACTGATCCATTTGCTAAACTGCACGGTGCTAACTGCTACTAGATCTATGCAAATGAAGACACTGCGTCATTTTAAATTCATGAATCATGACACTTGCAATGTCTATTGCACATGGCGATGATATTATACCTTCTTCATGGTGACCCATTCAGTTGCATCTTTCATTACCTTCTGCACACAAAGAAGTTTGAGAACATAGCTTTCAAGCATCACCATTTCAGTACCTTCTGCACACAAAGAAGTTTGAGAACATAGCTTTCAAGCATCACCACAGGACTGGATGACTCAGCACGGTTACTTGATGTCTTTCTTTCGGGCCCAACATCATCAATTCCTGGATGGAGATCTGTGGAAAATTAAGCAATAAGCATTGAAAGCCAATGGAGATAATGTGAACTCAGATAGCAGTTAGATACCTTCTCTCTTATTTTGACAAGGAGGAATATCTGCATATTGCCTGTTTCTAACAATAATATGAACCTCTTAGCGTCAATGTAGATTGGATTTCAAGTTACCCAGGAGGTAAAGGCGAGGAAATGATAGTTCTAGATTTATCTAACATACTCTTTATCAGCCACATGCTCAAATCTGCTGGGGTTCTTCACAGATGACAGCAACGCCACCTCTACATGCTCTGGAGATGGTGTTGTTTTTGTGCCCTTTTGTTCCGATGGTCCACCCGTGGCTTCCTTGCATTCTGTTGCCTCCTCTACATGCTCTAGAGATGGTGTTGTTTTTGTGCCCTTTTGTTCCAATGGTCCACCCTTGGCTTCCTTGCATTCTATAACATTGCCCTCAAAAGTTGTAGAATTAATTGTCTCCTTGTTCACTGAGAGCAGGCAATTGTTACCACTGCAACTATTTTTACCTGGCTTAAACTTCTTATTTTTAGTTGATTGGGCTTTTGATTTACTTCCCTCATCCTTGCCAACACTTTCCAAAACTGATAAATCAGAAAAGAGCATCTCTCATGAGAAACAGGAACATGAAAAGAAGCCGATGACATACGTCCTGGTTCGGAATCTAAGGATAAACTTGGCTTCATTGGTACAAACTCAAGATTTGGGCATATAGGGGAATCATAACAGCTCATGCAACTTAATGACTTACAGAATGGAAACTTTTCAGAATCAGTGCTGCCAAAAGATGAATATTGGACAGAATTACCATATTTGCATCGACCAAAAGAAGACTTGGCACCCATTTGTGATTCAGGGATAGGAAATCCACTAAAAGAATCTACAATCTGTGGTTTAGATCCAAAGGACGGAACTTTCATTTCTAAGGTTTGACAAAAAGAACCGAAATCTAAAATCACGTCAGCTGAATTATAACCTTTCACAAACAAACTGTCCCGTGGACCAAATACCTCTTGGAAAGGAGAATTTATTTGATGGAACTGTTTTGACTTTGACGGACTAGGCATCTTTGTGCATTTTCCTGACCCACATGTGTAACTTCCCTGGTGAACATCAAACCTGTTTTGGTGTTGTTTTCCTTTGCCATAAATGTTCTTCAAACCATTTGTATTTCCATCACTTCCAGAAATATCCTTAGGTTTTCTGCTCTGCTTTGCCATTGAGTTTGAAGATGATATATTTTTTGCCTCACCCCTTACTGACATCAATGGCACAAAAGGCTTGCTTTACCAAAAAGCTTTTTTCATATGAGGATTTAAGTAAAATAACCTGAACCATCAAATTGGCAACTGAAATCCATACTAAACCTGCAGTGGATGAGCATGACTCTTCACTGCCGTCAAGGTCATAAAATTCAAACAAGATTATAAAAGCGAAACACACAAGTCAAGGTAAAATGAAACAAGATGAACACTAAACAAAGATAGATCCAACAACTACCTTAGCAAACTCAAATTATCCCTAGCATCCTCATGATAAGACCAATCTGATTGACTTATTGGCTCTTTAAAATCAGAGTTCCTTCCAGCTGCAGGATACCTGCCATCATATCAAGACAAATTCCTTCGTTATATAATAAAGTTGCCCATACCTAGGCACAGTCAAAGTTACAAAATCCACAACACCTTGTCATCTTGGATGTTATGGAATCACCATTATTTTCTGATGTTTGTTGCTTTGGAGATGATGAATCTGATTAATAAAGTAAACACAACAAATCAACAATATATCAAAGTAATTAGTTCCATAGTATCTGTTATAACCAAAGTTTTCTACATCAAACAGGAAGTGTGAAGACTAATGGCAATTTTCTTGATGTAATTGAACATAAAAACTACTTTATTTTGGGAGATACTCTTATTTGTAAATTCTTAGGCTGTTTTTGGGGCCAGTGGACATCTTGTTCACCTTTTGTAAATTTTTATAAATTCAATCCACGTAACTTGTCTCAGAAAAAAAAAAAAAATTGAATATAGAACTTGTAGCAAGATAATTATATCCTAGTAGACAAAGCGTAAGCCAACCTCCTAACCATAGGGAACCATTACAAGAGTATTCTATAGTTAATATAAGAAAGCTGAAAACTAACTGTATTTTGAAATTAACCAAAAAGAATAAAACTGCATTAATGAAGAACTATGTTTCATTGACATTTGAATAACAAGAATAACATGACGTGGACCGCAGAACCTAAGATATTGTATCTGTCTGCTGCTTTCACCGATACCCTGCATGGTTATAAGAACATCCTTAGGAACCTACACATGACAATATTGAAAAATACGACAGAGTACATTGATATTAGTGGAATACCTATTCTTATGTAGATGGGGGAATTCAAAAGCAGAATTTGACAGCTCATTTCCATAACGAGAAAAATCAACTCCTTCCATTTGACCCTGCCAATTCCTCCCATATGCATTAAATTCCTTCTCATTACAAAAATTGTCATCTAGGAAGCTAGACCTAGCTGGTATCCAAAAAAAAAAAAAAATAGGACAAATAATTAGACTCTATTATTACACTCCTGATCCTAAGAAGGAAATCAAATAATTACAGAACCTCAAGTTTATGCCCAGGACTCATGATCTAATACAGGAATATAAAACAACACTCAAAAACAGAAACCAGAAATATGATTAATATCATTTCAACAAATTGTAATGTGAAGTCAAGTAGTTAAAAAACAAAGTTAAGCAAAATATTCACCAAGTTTAACTTTATCAAGTTAAGTGAAATCTATAGGGCCACACCTGATCCTTTCAACAGGAAAATCACCTCAGATTTAACTGTTTAACATATGGTAAAGCAGGTGCAAAGCACCTTGCATACGCATGAGACGATAATAATGATCTTGACTGACAACGATATCACATAAGAGACATAAAAATTTATTACGCCAAAAGTTTCTCCAAGAGTGAACCAAAAAAAAAATATGATAGGAAGGGAAAAGTGATAATATGAATGGAAAAAAAACTGAAGTACCGTCCCATGGATCTTCATTGTTGTTTCCAGTGCCATGGAAGAATTGTGAATCACCAAAAGAGTTCTCCATTTTACTACCATAGCCATCAAATGGTTCATAGTCATCTACTGTGGAATACTTCTGTTTGCTGTGACTACGGGAATTTATTGTGCCAGATGAAAACTCCAAATAGCTGCCACTCAGGGGCTTTTTCATATCTTGCATCATGACATCCTACACTCAATGGATCACGACAATTATGTCATTTCTCCATTTAAAGTAACTTAAGGAACTAAAGTATAAAGTTTATTCAGCCCACTCAACATATTAAATTCAGTCGATGACAATCAGACAATAATCCAACAGAGGAATATTATCATACTATCAAAAGCAGCAGAAACCATATATGGAATAGAATATTTTAGAAAGACTGTTAAATATAAATAAGAATCTAGGGTTCATCGTTTGTCTTGTACTGTTAAATATAAATAAGAATCTAGGGTTCATGGGTTCATCGTTTGTCTTGTACTCTTGTTAGAATTTCCATCTTAACTTAATAATAAGAATATTTCCCTATACATCCTTTTATCATGCATTAAGCTTTGATCAGGGAAAGATGCATAAATCCATAGGCTATATGTCTCTTCTAACTACTACATTGTACTTTCCCCAGCCAAACTTAAAATGTCATGCAAAAAAGCCACCCTATCATTCACCCTATCGTTCTCTTTCAAAATATTATAGAACGTTGTGAACATTTTGCATGGATCTCAGTCCATAATCAACTTATAGGCACAAAATATCAAATACATCAAATTAGAGCAATCAAGTATTATATAAAATTTGAAAGAGAACTGTATCAATAGGACTCTCACCACTTCAAGTTCAAGATCATCTAGCACATAATCAAAGTTCTTTAACGAGTTATGTCTCCTTGCAGCCTTTCGAGGTGAAGAGCATCCATATTGAAGTATCCTATTCTTGCAAGAGGACATTGGCTCAGATAGTGCTTTAACCATGCATTTTATATTTAAAGTCTCTAGTTTAATAGCAAAATATCAATTTAGCTATTAAACTCAAATCTAGCTAACGTTTAAGTTACATATGCAGCGTTGACAAAGGATGCATTTCATGAAAAATTCAAATTAAACCAAAACCTGAGACAGCTTGGATTAAAATCTAATACAGATATAATGGGGGATTTGTGCCACAGACATTCAGTTAAGCAGATAACACACAGTTACAAGTTCATGCTGCATTACAAAAATGAAAAAGGATAAAATAATTAAATAAACCACTGAAAGTCTAATACATAATTCTCTAACTATCTGCCAACTTAAAATACCTCATGAATCAAATGAGTCAGAAAAGATATTTTAAGCACCATGACAATACGTCACCAGGAAAAATAAAAAATTTTCATATTTCATATGCTATTTTTTGTTATCAACTCAAGTAATTATTGTTCAATTTTGAAGCAACTCAACATTCTTATAGGATATTTTCATTTTTAACGTGTGCTTAAATTTTCTTGGAGAAACATCCTATTAGCTTATGTGATTCAGAAGAGATATTGAATAGAGTGTAATACAAGCAACCAGATATAATGTAGGATTATAAACATAATTTGCTTTCATAAATCAAGAAGTGTTAAAGTCGGTTTTCATTTGTGGAAAATATATTGTTAGAACTACATTTAGTAGCTGAATTTAAAAATAGATAGAACTAAGAGAAAAATGTATGTGTCTAATTACCTTTTGGGTTGTTCTGGTGTGAGGATTGGTGTTTGTGACCCTACCTTGCCCAAACCTGCAGGGCAAAAAAGTGCACTAAGTGGCAGATATCAAATTAACAGAAAAGAAGCTAATCATATTGGCATCTAACAAGTACTTCATTGAATTCTTTCAGCACACAGTAAAAGGAATCTCTACATAGTTAATGTAGCTACATAAGATTGTAATGGTAGGATGCATGATAAGTCAACAGATTTAATGAGAGGAGTCAAAGACATGAGGTGATGAGAGAGCTGCAGTTACAAAATCAGTTATTGTTTTAATAACTGGTCGGTCTCATAGCTAATTTCCTAGTGCTCTTCACTAATTTCTCGACTATTTAAAAGTTTATCCAGTTTTCTCTCTGTCAATTGTTCCTTATACTTACGAAGACAATTTCAGAGGAACGCTGACCTTCTTAATACTGGTGCAATGGTCAGTAGACTGAGTTGAACGATAAGGTAAACTCATTTTTTTTTTCCATCTAAAAAAAAAATGTTAAGTTGAGTTCAAGAATGAAATATTCTTTCAACTTCTAATGAAGCAACTTAATACCTTCTACTGAAAATGCAACATGAGCTTCATGTACAGGACTTCCTTCCAAATTGCCACTCAGTCCATCATCAGCAAGCAAATCAAAAACAGATATCTCTGAGAAATGAGATTGCAAGGTAACATTGAAGAAAATACAATATTAAGACATTTTCATAATAACAATCAATGACAAGAACAGCTGCATTATAGTAGAAGTCCACCCAGTGGAGCTCCACTAACGAAAGTGCTCTGAAAAGGAATGCGGCCAGCCAAAGCCCGGCAGGAGAAGCCTAGAGAGTAAGAAAGTTGAGAACTTGTACATAGTAAATACTTGATACTTACGCTGGTCATTGGTTGTTTTCCTGAGATATGAATTACAACTGCGTTCATTGAAGGCATTGTTCTGACTATCAGAAGCAGTAAATTTAAAGCTGTGAGGCAATAGAAACATCAGCTCCTGAGGTTAAAATACCCTCTTGTAAAAAGTAATCAAATACGTCAGCATATAAGAGAGAGATAAGAAAGCATGCATATTGAAAGTAGAAACCCAACACTCACTTCTTCGGGGGATATAGTGTCCGCTTGGTAGACTGCTGAAGTTCCTGCATGAAATAGTCACAAACATCTAATCTCTGCTTTAAGGCATTAATTCACAATTGCGTAATGGACTCGAACATTACCTGCTTCCTTGTAATCAACAGAATCTGCAAAAGTTTCTGTGTTGGTAAAGATTTTTGCAGTATCTTTTGTGATGGGATACTTCACTGTAGATGAATCTTCTGTTCCTTGATGGTTTTATTTTTACAAATCATATTAACAGCATGCAGAAAAAGAAAGAGACATGCATTATGCCCCATGACACCAGAAATACTTGAGGAGAAGTCAAATCACATCTATATGCTATTGCTCAACTCCTGTCAGCTTCAACATTTGATGAAACCCTTTATGAATGACATAAAGATTACAAAAGTGTATCACGTTAACAGGCTAATGTTATAAATAAGCTTTATACCGCTATCTCAATTTTATCAACCACTTATATTAAAACAGACAGAATTTAGTGCCTGTTTGCTTCCGTAAAGTTTAACAAAACAAAAAGGTGATTGACTTTTTAATCATTTCAGATCCAAAAATGCTTCCTATATACAGTGATTATTAGGCCAAATATATTCAAATTGTCTATTCGACAATAAAAGAGTCAAACATATATCGCAATCCTAAAAACTAGTATTCAAATAAAAGGGAAAATAATTCACATGTTCGTCCACAAGGTGAGAATTTAAGATTTACCATTGAGACAATCACACGTGTGTTCTTCAGCAGTTGTCGACAAGTTTAGCAAACTGAGGACATCCAGTGATCTGTGTTCTCTAGGATTAGCATAGCTGTCTAACACAGCTGTCTGCTGCTGCTGTCGTTTCCTTTGTTCAAAGTATTGCTTTTGCCTTGAGTTTTTTCACAACACAAAACACATTGCATCTTTTCCATGTATAAACATTAAACCAATAACAAATAAATAAAGAAAGAAAAAAGATTGAGAATTCGATTGGAACTGTTTCTGGAAAACAGGATTTGAAGAACATAAAATTCATTTAACACCTAATCAATCATAAACAAAGAAATTAAAATTATGCGTTTACCTCTTCTGTGTAGACTTGCGTGACTGATTGGCCCCCCCCCCCCCCCCAAGATATCATGCGTAAAAATTTATAAAAGGAAATTGTAAATGATAAATAATAAATTACAGCAAATTCAAATATAAATTATGAAATTGAAGAAATATCAAAATTCAAACTTACAGTCGTCACTTTCCGCCTTGATCCTCCCATCCATAGCAACATTTTGCCTAAGCCAATTGTTTAATTAAACGAAATTTTAAACCAAATGCTGAACAAAAACAACAGAGAAAACCTAGAAGTTAAAAATGAAGATTATAAACACCTTTTGATTTTGATATTTAAGATAACAGAACTGCTTAGCTTGATTGCTTTGCAAATATCGAACAACAAAAACCACAAACGTCTGCGAGTTTTCGACTGTATAGATTTTCAGTAACAATTTCTTTCTCTGGTCTTGCCTGCCCTGCGATTTGTTACTTTCTTTTAGTTTAATTTACCGGTATTTAATATTTATTTTGGAGTCCCTAAATCGGATAGTCACTTTGTAAAACTTCAATTTACGGGCACAGTTACGCGCACAGTTACAGTACATCCATGTATAAGATAAATGGACTAAAAATTACCGTTGGATTAAGCAGTGTGGATCCAACGGCTGAGATAAATTTGGTTATTAAATAATTAAAAAATTTGACAAAACCTAAAACTTGTAGAACCGGTAACTAGCACAACTCCCCAAAAGTTTAGCCTAAAAATACATATATGACAAAAAAAAAATCCCACTCTCACCTCACGCACGGCTCACGGCCAAGAAAATGAAAATCCTTAATTGCTAATTCCTCTCCTCTTGTTCTTCGACGACGATCAACGGTGGCACAAGCTCGGGCTGATCTTGTTTTTCTACAACCACCAACGGCGGCACAAGGACGGGCTGATCTTCTTCTTCCACAATGATCAACGGTGGCATGTATGTTTGGTTTGTTGTGTAGGACTTGTGACGGATTGATGAACTTGATGTTTTTGGCAGCGGATCTATTAGTTTTGTTAATTTTAGGGTTATATTGGATTGATCTGGAAATGGGTTTGTGGGTTAGGTTTCTCTTTTTATTTATTTATTTACTTTTTGCCTAAAAAAATTTAAAAAATCTCAAATTTATCTTGAAACTCTGTTTTGCTTCGCTTTTCAGATAGCCTACCTTGGAAGAGAGAAAACTACTAGTATTGGTAGACTCAGCCACCACCCACAGAGCTCTCGTTAAGCCCGCGCACTCTGGTAATTTTTGTTAGTTTTGTACTGTTTATTTATTTATTATTTACTAATTTAATTCTTGAATTTAATCTTTCGTGCTAAAGCTCTCTCTCTCTCCCCTTCACAGACAGTAGTCTTATCCTTCGTAGTTTTGAAGAAAGAACTGATTTTCACCCTCTCATTTAATCTTTAGTTTTACTTCACTACATAAAGTTTCAATTTTGTTTATATTTATGAGTGACATATGCTGTTTTGTTAAACTGTGTGCTTATGATATCTACTATGTGGGTTGTGTTCATTTGTCACAAATTCTGTAATTTTGGTTAGATCCTTGTTAAATTTACCATCCTTGTTAAATTTATAAAATTGAGAACGTCACTTTCATGCTTTCTTTAAGCTTAAAAATTGTTTTGATTATTATGTCTTGGCTTCCGAATCTGCAGATACAACACTTTCTGTGGTTATCCACCTGAAATAGTGAAGAAAATGCCTTAAAAGGAACTTACTGAGGAGGTGATTACAATTCCTGCTTTTTTTTTTTCCATATTATTTTTCACTAGTTTTGCTCTTATCTGTGCTTTTGAATTTTGCAAGAGTGCTAATTTCACTATGTATCTTCATTCTGTATAAAATAATATTATAATTTCACATATGAATCAATCATCTAAACTTTTCAAATTTCACTTCATTTTTGTTCAGCAAATTTGACAATAAAACTATTTGAACTCTTAAATCAGTGAATTTGAGAGAGTTATTGCGATCCGAATCAATATATGTGATTCGCAAATTTACAGATTGATTATCGAATTCTACATTCGTGCTTTCACTCTCATAAGCGATATTGAGATAAATTTTACAAAAAAACCCTTTATTATTATATTCAGTTTCTAGTTAGGATTTTACTGATCAATTTGAACACTTTTATGATTTTCTCGTCTGTTTTCATGTGAAAGTTATCGTTGTAAGTTATCATACTTTTATGATTTTCTCATGGTTTACCTCCAATCCAAGGGATTGAGCATCAAATTGATTTCGTGCCCGGTGCAACCATTCCAAACCGACCAGCCTATAGGAATAACCCGGAGGAAACGAAAGAGCTTCAAAGGCAGGTTAGTGAACTGATGGAAAAAGGGTACATGAGAGAAAGCATGAGTCCGTGTGCAGTTCCAGTTTTGCTAGTTCTTAAGAAAGATGGGACATGGAGAATGTGTGTTGACTGTAGAGCCATCAACAGCATAACGGTAAAGTATCGACATCCCATTCCTAGGCTAGATGATATGCTTGATGAATTGCATGGTTCTTGCATATTTTTAAAAATTGATCTAAAAAGTGGATATCATCATATTAGAATGAAAGAAAGAGATGAATGGAAAACTACTTTTAAAACAAAATATGGTTTGTATGAATAGCTAGTCATGCCTTTTGGCTTGACAAATACTCTTAGTACTTTTTTGAGACTTATGAATCATGTTTTGCGACCTTTTATTGGCAAATTTGTTGTTTATTTTGATGATATCCTCATATATAGCAAAAACTTAGACGATCATTTAACACATTTGAAATCTGTTTTAAATATTCTTAGGAAAGAAAAGTTGTTTGCCAACCTAAAGAAATTTACCTTTTGCACCGATAAACTTGTGTTTTTAGGATTTGTTGTGAGTGCATAGGGTATACAGGTTGATGAAGAGAAGGTACGTGCAATCCAAGAATGGGCAAGTCCCACAAGTGTAAGTAATGTGAGAAACTTCCACGGATTTGCTAGTTTCTATCGGTGGTTTGTGAAAGACTTTAGCACATTGGCCGCACCGCTTACTAAAGTAATCAAGAAAAACGTTGGATTCAAGTGGGGAGAAAAACAAGAGGAAGCGTCCAGTAAATCCGTTATTTCTGTTTTAATTAGTCATTTAAGCTATGTAGGATTCTTTTCATTTTATTTAGATATGATTCTGATTTAATCAGGATTCTTTCCTTTTTATTTAGATTTGGATCTTGAATTAATTAGGATTCTTTCCTTTTTATTTAGATTTGGATTCTGATTTAATTAGGATTCTTTCCTTATTGGATTTGTTTCCAATTTAGATTAGGGTAATTATGACTGAAAACACTATATATATTGTACCCGAAATTCAATAAAGGAGTTTTAGAAGTTTTCATACAATTATAAGAGTGTTATTCTCTTGAGTTCTTAAACGAACTCTTTGAACTTATCGGATTTTCCGTGGCTTTCAATCTTTGACTTATCAATCAGCCCTTCCATAACTGATTGTGGCGTCTTCACATACCAAGGTTAGTGCTTCCTTAAGCAACGGGTCGTGGCTCCATACAATTCCGGGTTAGAATCGATCTTGGAGACTATTTTGATTAGGGTCGCGTCAATTCTTGGCGTGGTTCATATCAAAACTTGAAACCAAAGGAACTTGAAACTGAGGGTAATAAACATGAAATCCGGGACTATTAACCCTGAAAATCATGAAATTAATGATCCAATAAACATGAAACACATAACATTAACTTGAAACTGGCACCATTAAATTTGAAACCAAAGGAATTTGAAACTGAGGGCAATAAACATGAAATCCGAGACCATTAACTTGCAACCTTGAAAAACATGAAATTAATGGTCTAATAAACATAAAACACCTACCATTAACTTGGTTCTAGGACCATTAAACTTAAAACCAAAGGAATTTGAAACTAAGGGTAATAAACATGAAATCCGGGACCATTAAGTTGCAACCCTGAAAATCATGAAAGTTAGACCAGTGTCACAACGGTATAAATACCGTCCTTAGGACCAATAGCTCGCAGACTCGGGTTTCCAGCCTATATACCTTTAATCCCAAGTAACAAAACTTGGTTGACAGACAAGTTTCACTAACATGGACTCTTATTTCACATCCTACCTTATCATAACGCCCTTACTCGGCTTAACTGAAGATGAACAGTAACTCACAGGATTTGTTGTTGGAAACTGACTAATGATAACCACAGATCTGAAATTTCTTATGCACAGGATCCTCAAATGAGGCAAGTGTAGAGCATACTCATTCTAAAGGAGAGATGAGCAATGAATGATGGCTATTGAGCTATAGTTTATGTTGAGAGAAACAAGAGAGAGAGTTTAGAGAGCCATAAGTGTTAAAACACGCTTAAAGATTTCTTATTCCAAACGTTCCCAAACTTCTCCAATAAATAAGAGTGGAACAGAAAGTAAAGGTAGTTGGACAGGCCCCATACCACATGGCCAAAAGCCTTTTGAAAAGAAAAAGGAAGATTCCTAAACAAGACAGGACTCCTGTAGGAATAATTACAAACGGACAAACCGACACTCTTAAAAGACTTAAGAAAGTAAAAGATACACGCCACTTACAAAAGCAAAAGTAAAAAACAAATAGCTTAGCTAAAGCTGTGTGATGGTGAAAGGTTATCAATATCGCTATCAATGTCGGGAATCCGAGGAGTGCAATGTAAGGTGTCTCCATTACTATCAACTTCTTTCATATAGTGTGTATGCGGTAAGGCTAGAGACAGTTGGAGGATGGCAGGATTGAACGTCAGTATGAGTGACTGTCACTTCCATTTCCTGTGAAGATGAAGAAACAAATTCGAAATCTGCATAAGGATCTTGAGAATCCTAGAACATGACACTGGTATAGTCAGGATGTTCTTCCTTAAAAAGAAAACCTCCTTGTTGAGAAGAAGAAGGAGGAATAGTTAAGACCTCATGCTGAGGTCCTAATGATGTGTGCTGCAAATCCATTGATGGTGCTGGAACATGATTTAGAGTTAGTAAAAATTTTTTTAACTCTGAACAAATTGTAGGGTCATTATGAAGAGGAAATGAATGGGGAAGAGTGTGCCATTCATATGACTGGTCTTGAGTCCAAAATAGCTTAGTCGTTGGATGTTGGAAATAAGCTCAGTGCACAATGAACACTGAGGTGAATCGATTTTTCTCCTAGTTAGGGAGATGAGAGAAATGGAATCTGTCTGCAATCTGTTGGAACTAGCGTCTCCACCATGGGAGAGGTGAAAACCATTCGAGCATAGTCCAAAGGAGTGAATGGGAGAAACCTGGGTTTAAGAGCATGGTTTGGATAAGATGGACAGGAAAGATTAGCTTGGTAGCATAGAGTGTAGTTAAACACCATACGAACCATAACTCATCTTCAGTGATGTCCCGAGTTGGGTTAATAGTAAATCCTGTGAGGAATAGATGGTATGGGTGGAAACTGGGAAAACCAGTAGGTTATAGATGGTAGATATTTGTGAAATACCTGAAAAGGAATTTTTTGGCAAAGTATCTGGTAGAGAGAATGAAAAGTTAAGTTCATAGGAAAAGACTTTTTGTGGCTGCTGTGGTTGGAAGGACAGAGGAAGAGGCCATAGCAATTCTAGGATTAAGGAGACTGAGGAGATGAGAGTTATCTTTTAAGAGGGTCTGGATAGTAAGTCAGGGATGAGGTTATGATCTCATTTTATATGCTGAACATGAAAATCATATCTTACGAACCAATTCTTTAATCTGAGTAGATGCTTATCTGGTAAAGATCTACCTTTAAAATCAAGGATCTTTGGGAAAGATGAATTGTCCAATCGAACTAAAAAGTTATGTCCGATTAAATAAAATTTAAATTTCTAAATTCCATATTTAACAGCAAGAATTTCCTTGTAGACCACATGGTAGTGTTTCTCAGCATCCTTAAATTGACCATTGGCATGGGCACAGTAGTGTTCTTTTCCATCGATTTCTTCGAGGAGGACAACACCCTAAAATTCGTCGCTGGCATCTGTCTGGAGGATTCTTTTTCCTTTTATCGATATCTTCAAAGGTAAAGGTTGCTGGACAATTGCTTTGAGAACGCACATAGCTGTAGTCTGATCAGAACCCCAAGGAGGGGCCGTCTTCTTTAACATTTTCGACAGCTGGCTGGTGTAGTTGGCGACATGAGGAATAAAGTCACGTAAATAATTGATGATGCCAAGGAATTGTTGTAGCTGCTTTCTGGATAGGTGATGATCTGGAAAGTGTAATAGCTCCTGGGTAATATGTGGTCCAGGGTAGTACACTCCATTATTGATTATCATACCGAGGAATTCAATAGTGGATTGTCTAATGCTGCTTTTCTTGGCCTACAACATAATGCCATATTGATCCATTAACTGATGGAAAGTAGAAAGTAAATCCATGTGCTTCTCGTGATTCTTAAAGAACACAAAATATTATCAATGTACACCAACGCATGGTGAAGAATAGGCTCAAAAATCCATGTCATGGCCTTCTGAAAGAGCGAAGGGGCAACTTTTAAACTAAAAAGCATTACTGTCCATTGATAATAGGCATTTGGAACGTAAAATATCGTCTTGTGCCGATCAGCAGGATGAATGCCTAATGCCAAAATCCGGACTTGAGACCAATTTTGAGAAGACCTTAGCATTCTGAATATGGACAAATAATGACTGGATCTTTAGAAGAGGGAATTTATCATCTTAGAGAAAATGATTTAAAGGCTGATAATCAATAACTAGTCTTTTCTTTCCATGAACAATCTCAGCTCTTTTATTGACATAAAACGCTTGACAGTCCCAATTAGAAGTTGTGGGCTCAATAAGACCTTGGCTGAGCAACTGGTTGCATTCAGTTTGAGCCAGTTGAAGATCTGATGGTGTCATGCCAGGATGGGTACCCTTGGTTGGGTTGATGTCTTCATTAAGCTCAAAAGGAAGCTTAATATAAAACTGCTCATTTTTCCAGAGAGGATGAGAATGAAGGAACTGTTGGTGAGTTTCTGGACAAAAAGGTAAGAATTTGGCTTGAAATGGATCATAAGATGGAATTGTATTGGACAAGGTATATAGATGAAGATCTTAGGTATAAGGAAGGAAACTTTGTTTGTGTTGAATACCTGTGGACTTGATCTGAAGCTTGAGAGCTAAAGATAGGATATCAAATCCAACAAGTAGATCTTTGTCAGGAAAAGTCGATTCAATAAGTTTTATCCAGATAATGCAATCCTGAAATAGCTGGACACTAATGGGTTTCTTCGTGATAAGAGAAGATTGAAACAATTCTCCATTAGCTGCATTGAAATATTCTGTATGTTTTTCCCAATACTGTGGTGGTTGAACATTTGGATGGAGCATACTCCTTTGTACGCCAGTATCAATAAAGCTAATAACAAGAACAGGCTTAACAAATTTACTAAGAAGCACTCGAATCTTGATAGACGGAATGGATATTGTAGGTGGAGTCTTTGGTTGATGGATTTGCATTAAAGAAACTAGATTCTTTTCATCTGAACCATCTAGAGCAAAAATAGTGAAATCATCTTGGCATTCCTGCTCTGAATAAAATGATTCAACGTCTTCTGAATCTGACAGCAAGGAAGAGCATTGAAGATGCTCGATTAAACGAACAGCCTTGGTTGGACGATTTGGACAGTTTCGAGCATATTGTCCTCTCTTTTTACAAATAAAGCATCGAGCACTTTTCTTGTGAAAAGAGTCTTTCTTCTTAGAAAACCTGTAAGGCTTTTTAGATTGAGAAGAAGCACGTCATTGCTTGTGATGTGGGTGTCTAAAGTGATGATGCTTTTTCTTTGGAGGACAGGAACATCAGCACCTTTACCAGTTCATACAGGTACCTTTAGTACCTACCAACCTTTCTATACTCCATTGTCCTGTAATAAAACCTTTGATTATGCTAAACACTTTGGCCTAACCCACACTATTTATAGAAAGACCAAAAACTCACAACCTAAGACTACTTTTAGTCCTCCAAACCCTTCCCAGGTTCCTCCTAAATTCTGCCTGAAGAATCAGACCATTCCGAATCAGAAACTTCTTTTGACCTACCTTATCAAGCTTCCAACAGCACCAATAATGAAAGTTCCTCTGAAGAGCCTCAATCAACAGATTCTGAGTCAGAATTTGCTGATATTTCCAGCATGCTCAATATGTGGATGAACCCGAAGATGAACCAATTAATGTTGATGATCTCCCTCATCCCCGATCATTCTCTTCTTCCAAGTCCACTCAGTGGTTTACTTTTGATGATATACCAAAGCACAAGTGGTTAGCATGTTTTCAGGAATTTGCTGCCTGGATTGATGTTCAAATGTTGCAACCAGATGGTACTACAGAGAAAGTTCTTAGACAATTCAGTTCCCGGTTTACTGGTTCTCTACGGATTTGTTCGAAAGTCTAGGTGAATACCAACAACTGCAGTTTGTACAATTTCCTGATGTATCCACCGCATTAGGCATTATTTATGATCAATTCATTGGTGAACCTAGTACTACCACTGAACAAGCCAGGACGTGAGTATTTACGAGATGAAATGTTGTTCTCTTGAATGAAAGATCTTGATTTCCATTACAAGAGGATGATAGTACTTTTTTACAAGCTCAACGGCTTTAATGATCCAACTTTGAAGCATGTATTTATTGCTTCTCTTCCTACTGAAATTCAGCCCGAATTATAGTGGCAGATCAATGTCAATCATCTCAATATTGCAGATATGTCTCTCAAAAAAATCATTAGTTAGCAGTCAATTGCTTAGAACGGCTATGTGAACAAAAAGAATTCTTCAAAGATCTGCTCAAGAACAAGCAACCATTCAAGGATGCGTGTACAGAGCGATATCTAAAAATCAAGTGCAAAACTGACAAGGATTGTTCCTGTCCTCCAAAAAAAAAGCATCATCACTTCAGACACCCACATCACAAGCAACGGCGTGATTCTTCTCAGTCTAAAAAGCCTTACAGGTTTTTTAAGAAGAAAGCCTCTTTTCACAAGAAAGGTGCTCGATGCGTTATTTGTAAAAAGAAAGGCCACTATGCTCGAAACTGTCCAAATCGTCCAGCCAAGGCTGTTCGATTAATCGAGCATCTTCAACGCTCTTCCTTGCTGTCAAATTCAGAAGACGTTGAATCAGTTTATTCCGAGCAGGAATGCCAAGATGATTTCACTATTTTTGCTCTAGATGGTTCAAATGAAAATACTCCAGTTTCTTTAATGCAAATCCATCAACCAAGGAATCCACCTACAATATCCATTCCGTTTGTCAATATTTGAGTGCTTCCTAGTAAATTTGCTAAGCATGTTCCTGTTATTGGCTTTATTGATTCTAGAGTACAAAGGAGAATGCTTAAGCCAGATGTTCTACCATCACAGTATTGGGAAGAACATACAGAATATTTCAAAGCAGCTAATGGAGAATTGTTTCAATCTTCTCTTATCACCAAGAAACCCATTGGTGTCCAGTTGTTTCAGGATTGCATTATCTGGATAAAACTTATTGGATCGGCTCTCCCTAACAAGGATCTACTTGTTGGATTTGATATCCTATCTTTAGCTCCCAAGCTTCAGATCAGGTCCACAGGTATTTAACACAAACAAAGTTTCTTTCCTTATACCAAAGATCTTCATCTATATACCTTGTCCAATACAGTTCCACCTTATGATCCATTTCAAGCCAAATTCTTACCCTTTTGTCCAGAAACTCACCAACAGTTCCTTCATTCTCATCCTCTTCGGAAAAATGAGCAGTTCTATATTAAGCTTCCTTTTAAGCTTAATGAAGACATCAACCCAACCAAGGCTACCCACTTGGCATGACACCATCAGATCTTGGCCCAGAAAAACTGAATGCGACCAGTTGCTCAGCCAAGGTCTTATTGAGCCCACAACTTCTAATTGGGCATGTCAAGCTTTTTATGTTAATAAAAGAGCTGAGATTGTTCGTGGAAAGAAAAGGCTAGTTATTGATTATCTGCCTTTAAATCATTTTCTCTAAGATGATAAATTCCCTCTTCCAAAGATTCAGTCATTATTTGTCCATATCCAGAATGCTAAGGTCTTCTCAAAATTTGATCTCAAGGCCGGATTTTGGCAGTTAGGCATTCATCCTACTGATCGACACAAGACGGCATTTTGCATTCCAAATGCCCATTATCAATGGACAGTACTGCCTTTTGGTTTAAAAGTTGCCCCTTTGCTCTTTCAGAAGGCCATGACACGAATTTTTGAGCCCATTCTTCATCAAGCGTTGGTGTACATTGATGATATTTTGTGTTTTCTAAGAATCACGAGAAGCACATGGATTTACTTTCTACTTTCCATCAGTTAGTGGATCAATATGGCATTATGTTGTCGGCCAAGAAAAGCAGAATATGACAGTCCACTATTGAATTCCTCGGTATGATAATCAATAATGGAGTGTACTACCCTGGACCACATATTACCCAGGAACTATTATGCTTTCTAGATCATCACCTATCCAAAAAGCAGCTACAACAATTCCTTGGCATCATCAATTATTTGCGTGACTTTATTCCTCATGTCACCAACCACACCAGCCAACTGTCGAAAATGTTAAAGAAGACGACCCCTCCTTAGGGTTCTGATCAGACTACAGCTGCTGAGAACCCTTCTAGATCAAGCTAGAAAAACCCACAACTAGATTGACAAGAACCCAAGAAAGCCAATATGATCATAATTCAGATAAAAGATCCAAACCCTTGAAAAGCTAAGTCTCAAGAACTCGGATTGCTAGATAAAACCGCCACAAAGGTTAGTAAATCCGTTGATAAGTCGAAAATTCTTTCAAGAACAAGTTGAGAAAATCCTCTCAATGATATTAAACTCAATAATATCAAAGGTCTATTCAAAATAACATAAAGGAGTGTTTATATAAGGTGGCTAACCCTAATTTAACATAAAAATAAGAGAAAATCCTAAAATTAAAACCCTGGACCCGTAGGACCCGCAGGGCCTTGGCCTGCAAAGCCACTTATTTTAAACGGGCCATAACTTGATCATATGATGTCAGATTTTGACCTACAATATACCGTTTCGAAGCTCTCGACGTAAAGAATGTATCTAAAAATTTATAATTGCTCTTCTGGAGCTTATTATACTTCAAAAATCATCCTTTTCGATGCTCGTCACCCCATTAGCTCGAATCAAGTGTACCAAGGTTGGTTCCACCTCATTCAAGCTCATCTTGAATATTGGACTCTTGCAAATTGAATTTGAATTGAAGTAATCCAAAGTAGCTTGAATGAATCCTTGCATTGCTTCCTTGATCTTCTTAGCTTGTACTTTCGTAATTGGCCCTTCTGGAACAAGCAACGGATCTTTAATATTACGAGCACTACGGATCACATCATTCCCCCTCTCCTCAAAAGGATTCGTCCTCGAATCTGAACCTGCAGCAAAGGGAGAAAGATCAGAAACATTAAATGGAGCGGACATGTTATACTCACCTGGAAGATCCACTTTATAAGCGTTGTCATTAATACGCTCAAGAATCTGGAATGGACCATCTCCTCGAGGGTGCAACTTAGATTTCCACTGGACTGAAAACCTCTCCTTCCGCATGTGAACCCAAACCCAATCACCGGGTTCAACAATTACATGTTTCCTATCCTTATTAGCTTGAGTAGCGTACTGCTCATTCTTCTTCTCAATGTAAAGCCGCGCTTTCTCATGAATGGACTTTACCAACTCCGCTTTCTTTTGACCATCCAAGCTCCGAGATAATGCATCGGCAACTATGCTCTCTTTACCTTGTTTATACCGAATGACATAGAGAAATATCTCAATGTACTCCATCCAAGTAGCATGCCTTCGATTCAACTTACGTTGACTCGTTAGATGCTTTAAGTAATATTGCCAAGTTTCCAAAGCCCTCACAAGCGCGTAGAGCTCCTTATCATAGGTAGGGTACCTCAAGGCTACTCCAGTCAACTTCTCACTAAAATAAGCAATGGGCCTTCAATCCTGCATCAAAACAGCTCCAATACCTATTCCTGAGGCATCACACTCAATCTCAAAAGTACGGTTAAAATTAGGTAATGCTAGAATAGGTGCAGAACATAACATTTCTTCAAGATCAATGAATGCTTTATCTTGTTCAACACTCCAAGTAAATGCAACATTCTTTTTAACAACATTAGTAAGAGGTGCGGCAATAGTGCTAAAATCCTTAACAAATCGCCGATAAAAACTAGCTAAACCATGAAAGCTCCTTACCTCATCGATTTGATGCTCTTGGCGTTGGCCACTCCCTAATAGCCTTAACCTTTTCTTGATCCATCTCTATACCATTTGCACCAACAACAAAACTAAGAAAAACAACATTCTCTATGTTCTTAATATTAGCATACAACTTTTCTTTCCTCAAAACATCTGACACACATCGCAAATGTGCAATATGCTCTTCTAAAGTCTTGCTGTACACTAGAATATCATCAAAATAGACAACAACAAACTGACCTACAAATGCACGCAACATATGATTAATTAATCTCATAAAAGTACTAGGTGCATTAGTGAGACCAAAAGGCATAACTAACCATTCATACAATCCATATTTGGTCTTTAAGGCAGTTTTCCATTCATCACCTTCTCTCATGCGAATTTGGTGATAGCCACTTTTTAAATCAATTTTAGAAAATAAACAAGCTCCAAGCAATTCATCGAGCATATCATCTAACCTCGGAATGGGATGGCGATACTTTACCGTAATATTATTGATGGCTCGGCAATCAACACACATTCTCCAATTCCCATCCTTCTTTGGTACTAGTAGCACTGGTACTACACATGGGCTCATGCTCTCTCTCACGTACCCTTTACTCATCAGCTCTATAACCCTCCTTTGAAGCTCTTTGGTCTCCTCGGGATTACTTCTATAGGCTGGCCTATTGGGTATGACAGCTCCTGGTACGAAATCTATTTGATGCTCAATGCCTCTAATGGGCGATAAGCCAATAGGCATTTCCTCGGGAAACACATCTTCAAATTCCTCTAACAAAGAAGTAACAACACTAGAAAGAGAAGGATTAATGTCATCAAATGTTAGATATGATTCTTTGAACACGAGCAAATGGCTTGCTTTATATGCTTTCCTAATCTAATCTCACTCCTCTGCAAAGAAGTTCTTTTTCACTTTTTCCTCTTTCTTACTCTTTTCTTTTCTCTCACTTTTAGCCTCACACTCTTTCTTTTTCTTCTCATAACTCTCGACCTCACTCTTTTTATTTTGTCTTTCTTTTTCCCTCATCTTTATTTGGTCCTCGTAGACGTCTTTTGGTGTTAAAGGAACAAGCATCACGGTTCTCCCATTTTTGACAAAGCTATATCTATTCCTAAACCCATCATGTGTCACCTTCCTATCATACTGCCATGGCCTTCCCAATAATGAATGCCCAGCATGCATAGGAACTACGTCACAAAGCACCTCATCACTATACTTTCCAATAGTAAATGTTACCAATACTTGCTTATTAACTTTGACCTCTCTACAATCATTTAACCACTGCAATCTGTAAGGCCTGGGATGCGTTAGCAAAGGCAACCCTAACTTCTCTACAAGGGTAGTACTAGCTACATTGGTGCAACTCCCACCATCTATTATCATACTACACACCTTATTATTCACAATGCATCTAGTATGGAAGATGTTCTCTCTCTGCTGCTCTATGTCATCAACACTCATTTGTGTACTTAAAGCTCGTCTAGCAACTAGGGATTCACCTTTCGCAGGGTAATCTACTTCATCATCATCACTAGCATCAATCAACTCAGGCATCTCACTTCCATCACTCTCACTCTCACCCACTAATTCCCCACTATCTTGCATCACCATAACTCTCTTATTTGGGGATTGAGAAGCAATGTGTCCAGAACCCAAACACTTGAAGCACTTGATGTCTCGATTCTTCGGTGGTTGAGATTCAGCCTTAGATTTGTTTTTGATACTGAAATCTTCTTTTGTCTTAGGTGGTTTAATCTTGATACCTTCATGTCGTCTCTCATTATTACTCCACTTCGGTTTCCATGGATTTGAAGAAGCCGAAGTATACCTTACTGTACCCTTCCTCTTTAATTGTCTCTCCTCCTTTATAACCATGTGGACCATATCCTCCAACTCCACATAATGCTGTAGCTCCACTACATTGGCAATATCTTTATTCAATCCAGTCAAAAATTGTACCATTATTGCTTCCCTATCTTCCTCTACATTAGCCCTAATCATAGCAATCTCCATCTCTTTATGGTAATCCTCTACACTCTTAGATCCTTAGGTAAGGCTTTGTAGCTTAAGAGAAAGATCCCGATAGTAATGATTAGGAATAACCGCTTCCTCATAAGCACCCTCAACTCTCCCCATGTAGCTATAGGCCTTTCTTGATTCCTCCTCCTATTACTCACCAATTGATCCCACCAAATAATAGCATAGTCAGTGAATTCAATAACTGCTAGCTTTACCTTTTTCTCCTCTGAATAATTGTAACAATCAAAGATCAACTCAACCTTCTTTTCCCACTCCAAGTAAACCTCTGGATTACTCCTTTCTTGAAAGGAAGGAATAGTCACTTTGATTTTGCCTAAATCTCTATCCTCTTCATCTCTCCTATACCCCCTCTCTTGTCTACCTCTTCTATATCTCACTCTATCCCTTTCTATTTCGGATGCTCGATCATCACCATCTTCTTCCCAAATTTCATTCTCTACCTCATACTCATCTATAGGCTCATATCTATGCCTATTATTTTTTCCATTATGTCTTGCTTCATCATGTCTAGCCCTGTTACGCTCTCTACTAGTTTGCTCCTTCTGAATACCCTCAATGGCAGCTCCATGTTGCTTTAAATGGCTTCCCATCTCATCAAACCTCATATTCATCTTCTCAAATGCCTGGTGCATTGCCTTCAAAGTGAAAGTAAGGTCTACCGTGGAAGGTTGCGCCTCACTTTTATCATCCATATTAGTTATTTGAAGCTGCAAAGAGGTATTAGTAAAATAGAAAAACAGTAATAAACCTCACAAGTCTCACGTGTTTACACTCGTGATCTCACTCCACTCGTGTTTACACTCAAATAGGCTTTTACCCGAAGCTGTGCTCACACACTTTTGCCTTTTACCACTCTTATATTTTCTCAGTCAAGTTCTTTAGTAACTAATAACTCAATCAAGGGAAAGTACCAAAGTATAATCCCTCTAACAATCACAGTCTAGGAGCAAGTAAAAGAAAAAGAAACAAACGAACAAGAATACAGGAAATAAGAATAACAAAACCAAGAAAACAAAGGAGATCACCAAATATGATTATTATTATTATGATTTTTTTTTGTTTTTTTTTTAAATTTTTTTTGCTCTTTTTTTTTTAATCCCTAAATAATTGAAATTTGAATGAATTCAGGGGAAAGAAACCACAAGGATGCAAAATTAATATAAGAAAACCCTAAAAATACTGTTTATGCAGCACTGTTCATGCGACACTGTTCACGTTTTTTTTTTTTTTTTTTAACTAGAACAAGAATGAAAAATCTCAAACAAGAATGAAAGAAAAAAAAAATAAAGATAGATGAATCTGACCTTGGTGCCTAAGCTCTGATACCAACTGATGAGAACCATTCTCATCAGAAAGCCAATATGATCAGAATTAAGATAAAATAAGTGGCTTTGCAGGCCAAGGCCCTGCGGGTCCAAGTTTTTAATTTTAGGATTTTTTCTTAATTTTAAGTTAAATTAAGGTTAGCCACCTTATATAAACACTATTTTGTGTTATTTTGAGGAGACTTTTGACATTATTGAGTTTAATATCATTGAGAGGATTTTCTCAACTTGCTCTTGAAAGAACTTTCGACTTATCAAAGGATTTATTAACTTTTGTAGCGTCTTATCTAGCAATCTGGGTTCTTAAGACTTAGCTTCTCAAGGGTTTAGATCTTTTATCTGAATTCTGATCATATTGGCTTTCTTGGGTTTTTGTCAATCTAGATGTAGGTTTTTCTAGCTTGATCTAGAAGGGTTCTCAACAGGAATGCATCTACAGATTTAGAATTGCTCTTCTAGCCCTTATTATACTTCAAAAATCATCATCTCCGATGCTCGCTACCTCGTTAGCTTGAATCAAGTGTACCAAGGCTGGTTCCTCCTCATTCAAGCCCATCTTAAATATTGGACTCTTGCAAATTGAATTTGAATTGAAGTCATCCAAAGTAGCTTGAATAAATCCTTGCATTGCTTCCTTGATCTTCTTTGCTCGTGCTTTCGTAATTGGCCCTTCTAGAACAAGCAACGGATCTTTAATGCTCTGAGCACTCTGGATCACATCAACAGCTGTGCGCGTTCTCAAAGTAATTGCCCAGCAACCTTTACCTTTGAAGATACCGACAAAAGGAAAGGGAATCCTCCAGACAAATGCCAGTGATGAATTTTGGGGTGCTGTCGTCCTCGAAGAAATCAATGAAAAGAACATTACTAAGCCCATGCTAGTGGTCAATTCAAGGATGCTGAGAAACACTACCATGTAGTCTACAAGGAAATTCTTGCTGTCAAATATGGAATTCAGAAATTTGAATTTCATTTAATCGGACAAAACTTTTTAGTTCGATTGGACAATTCATCTTTCCCAAAGATCCTTGATTTCAAAGGCAGATCCTTACCAAATAAGCATCTACTCAGATTAAAGAACTGGTTAGTAAGATATGATTTTCATGTTCAGCATATAAACGGAGATCATAACCTCATCCCTGACTTACTATCCAAACCCTCTTCAAAGATAACTCTCATCTCCTCAATCTCCTCAATCCCAATAATTGCTATGGCCTCTTCCTCTGTCCTTCCAAACACATCAGCCACAAAAAAGTCTTTTCCTATGAACTTAACCTTTCATTCTCTCTACCATATCCAAGACTTTGCCAAAAAATTTCTTTTCAGGTATTTCACAAATATCTACCCTCTACAACCTACTGGTTTTCCCAGTTTCCACCCAGACCATCTATTTCTCATAAGATTTACTATTAACCCAACTCGGGACATCACTGAAGATGAGTTATGGTTCGTATGGTGTTTAACTGTACTATATGCTACCAAGCTAATCTTTCCTATCCATCTTATCTAAACCATGCTCTTAAACCCAGGTCTCTCCCATTCACTCCTTTGGACTATGCTCGAATGGTTTTCACCTCTCCTATTGTGGAGACGCCAGTTCCAACAGATTTTAGACAGATTCCATTTGTCTCATCTCTGATGAGAACCCTAACAGATTAAAGAACTGGTTCGTAAGATATGATTTTCATGTTCAGCATAAAAAAGGAGATCATAACCTCATCCCTGACTTACTATCCAAACCCTCTTCAAAGATAACTCTCATCTCCTCAATCTCCTCAATCCCAATACTTGCTATGGCCTCTTCCTCTGTCCTTCCAAACACAGCAGCCACAAAAAAGTCTTTTCCTATGAACTTAACCTTTCATTCTCTCTACCATTTCCAAGACTTTGCCAAAAAATTCCTTTTCAGGTATTTCACAAATATCTACCCTTTACAACCTACTGGTTTTCCCAATTTTCACCCAGACCATCTATTTCTCATAAGATTTACTATTAACCCTCGGGTTATCCACTCACGTTGAGTACAAAAGACGAACCAATTCGTCCCGATGAACAATATCATCTATCGGGTTACCCAAGACCAACAAAACGACCATATACCAACAAAGGGGAGTCATTTGCTTTCTCGCATACCACATTATCTTTTCTTTGTTCGTCGGCTTTTCTTTAAGCATGAACAACGTACTCACAGTCGTCGTTTCTCAACTGATTCAAGGGCTTTGGGGTTGGTAACCAACTAACTATACGAAACCTACACAAGGTTTTGTGTATAGGACGTACTCAACAAGGATAGAGATGAACAAACTCAGAGAAGAGTCTAACTTCTGGAATACTTAGAGAAAACAAGAGAAAGTTTAGAAGAAAACCATAAGGATTTCAAGTATATTTCAAGTATATTATTCAAGTATTCAAGTATTCAAGCATATCTTACAAAAGAAGAGGAGTTTCCTTTATATAGGAAAAGCTCCGAGAAACAAGCCAACAAACTTAAGTGGTGGGACAAGTTCCCTAGCCACTTGATTACAAACAAACAAAAACTAAAAGTAACTTTAACAGAGCAATCTAACACGTGTGTGGTAGGACAGGACCCCTAACCACATGATTGCTAACAAACAAAAGATAAAAGTAGCTTTTGGAAAAGCAAAGCTACATTATTACAAACAAACAAAAGTCATAAAGTGACTTTATGAAAAGCAAACTCCCTAAAAGACAAATAACTTTGTAAAAAGCAAAAGTTGAAAATAAAGCACAAGACAACAAAAGAAAAAGACACATGACAGGTGTTCTTTCCGAAAGTGGTGAGAAGCAAAGTTATGGAGACAGTTGGCGTCCTTGGTGGGTAATCCAAGTATGATACTGTTCTCTCATATCAAGCTCAGAGTCATCATCGCTCCAGATAATGCTATTTTGGATTGCTTCTTTGTAAAACAAATCAGGGGTTGTCAGGTGCGGGGAGATATGGGACTATGAGTATTGTACATTCTTGTGATGTTGTAAACTTCTGCAAGAGCTGTACGAGCATGGAGACAGCCTTCCCACATAGAATGAGAATGATCACGGGTATGGATGTGATCAACGACACGAATCAGCGGGGGTTTGTCACGGCCCCAAATGTCTCGTAATTGTATGATGACAATGGTATATGCTGAGAAAGATGGTGGCCATCAAGAAGCTGGAGAGTGAGATGATCCCGCAGATGGGGGAGAACAAGCGATCAAACCATCGTCCATGATTGTATCGACGACTTCGGTGGATGAGTTGAGGATCAAATAGAACTGCCGTAGGATACATGTTGAACAAAAGACAAAAAGCATAGTATGCTTGAGGCATGGCATTGCAAATTAAATCATGACCCCAGTTTGTATCTTCATCAATAACATGGAAAAAGGATGTTGTAGGACGAAAAACAAACTCGTGCATCTGGTCGATGTCAGGAAAAGAATCAATCAGACTATAGGATAAAATCTGACCATCTGTATTGACAGGAGGAGTATTTTTAATGTCATACAGAAGTGCCCAAATTTTCCACTTTGTTGGAGGAGAACTCTCAGGATAACTCAGATGGTCTGTAACCTTGTCAAAAATCTGTCTTTGGATCTCCATAGGAAGTGCTTGGATAGAGTCAGGGAGATTAAAAGATAACTGCATCGTCATTCTTGATTTGAGAGTAATAAGAGAACCACGGAAGAAATGGTGCGGATAATGCCGTGGAGGCTTGCAGGTTTTATATCCACAAAAATGAATGCATAGGGTACTTCAATAATGGTGATTGAAGTGGCCATTATCAATGGTGGAGAAGAACCCTTGGGCTAATAGTTGGGGCCATTGGATAGTTGCCATTTGGATGGACTTCCAAAGTGAGGCAGCTTTCATTAGCATCAAAGAAAATTGACTGGTGTGGACTGCGACATGTGGTAGAAAGTCACGGAGATAGATGATGCCAAAAAATTGCTGTAGTTGCTTTTTGGAAAAATGGTGATCTGGAAAGTGCAACAGTTCCTGAACGATATGTGGCCCTGGAGAATACTTTCCGTCTTGTAAGACCATTCCAAGAAATTCAACTGACTGTTGGCCTAGGATGCTCTTTGTTGCCGACACCATAATGCCATGCGATCCATTTATCTTGTGAAACGTGGAAAGTAAGTCCATGTGAATCTCGTGATTAGAAGAAAACAAAAGGATGTCATCAATGTAGATAAGAGCATGGTGGAGGATAGGCTCAAAGATCCGTGTCATCACTTTTTGAAAAAGCAAAGACGCGACTTTTAAATCGTAGGGCATAACAGTCCATTGGGAATATGCATTGGGAATGCAGAAAGCTGTCTTGTATCGTTCTGCTGAATGGATGCCAAGTTGGCAAAATCTGGCCTTGAGATCAAACTTGGAAAAGATCTTAGCATCTCGAATGTGCACGAACAAGGATTGGATCTGAGGAAGTGGGAACTTGTCGTCTGATAGAAAACAATTAAGAGGCTGATAGTTTATGACAAGTCGTTTTTTTCCACGAACTATTTCGGCCCGCCACCAACGAGAAAAGGCTTGACAAGCCCAATTAGAGGATGTGGACTCAATGAAACCTTGAGACAGAAGTTGAGCACATTTATCGTGAGCTAACATGAGGTCAGAGGGAGTCATCCCTGGATGAATAGCCTTGGGAGGATTGACATCTTCGTTAAGCTGAAGTGAAAGCTTAATAAAGAATTGAGTGTTCTTCCATTAAGGAAAAGGATGAGTAAACTGACTATGATTTTCAGGACAGAAAGGGATAAACTTTTCTTGGAAAGTTTGATATGGAAGTTGTGTGTCTGAAAGAGCATACAGTTTAAGGGTGTCTGTGTATGGAAGAAACATATGTTTAAATCGAATCCCTGTGGCCATAATCTGTAATTTAGACATTTGATGAAGAAGATCAAAACCTATGAGAAGGTCTTTATCAAGAAGAGTTGAACCAACAACTTTTGTCCAAAGAACACAATTTTGGAAGAATTGAATACCAATGGGTTTTTTAGTAATCAAAGAGGTATGAAAAATATCGCCATTGGCGGCCTTGAAATACTCAGTATGTTTTTCCCAACAAGAAGATGGAAGAATGTTAGGATTAAGCATACTCTTTTGGGCTCAGAGTGTCGATAAATCCGATAAGAGGTTTAGGTTTAGCAAACACTGGAAGAAAGGATTTGAATGCGGATTGATGGGCAGGTGCTTTTACACCTTTGGAGGATGCCATGGTTGGTTGAGCACGGTGATGACGAGAAGCTGTGCCTTGATTGGAAGTGCATGGGTTGAATCATTCACGATGGCAAAGGCGGTTTGGTCATTATACTCATTACGTTACGTATAAACAGATTCAACATCTTTGAGTCGAGATAACATTGACGATTGTTGAAGGTGTTGAATAAGGCACGCGACTTTATCCCGATTGTGAGGACAATTCTTTGCAAAATGACCTCGCTTTCGGCAAATGAAGCGGCGAGAATCTTTAGTTTTGTGCATCGGGACGGATCCTTCTTTACGAAAAAGCGGTAGGGCTTCTTCTTGGATGAACTAGATCCCGGACCGTCATCTTTGGAACTTGCGGAAATGAGCTGTCTTTTTAGAGGGACAGTGACAATCTTTTTCGGACTTGCATTTGATCTTGAGATAAGGCTTCTTGCAAGCAGTCTGAAAAGGTTGTTTGTTGTCAATGAGATCTCTCAAAAATTCTTTTTGCTCACATAGTCGTTCAAGAGCATTAACGACTAATTGATAGATCTTGCCGAGTGATATGTCTGCAACATTTAGCTGATTGACAGTGATAAGCCTTTGAAGCTCAGGTTGTAATTCCTTAGGGATAGAAGCGATGAAAACATGCTTCAGTGTAGGATCATTAAAGCCATTGAGCTTATAGAAGAGAGTGGACATACGCTTGTCTTTCTACTGTAAGGAACAGCATTTCATCTGCATGTATTCTCGGCGAGCAAGCTCTGTTGCTGCAGTAGGTTCTCCAATAAATTGATCATAAATTATGCCCAACGCAATGGACACATCTGGAAACTGAACAAATTGGAGTTGGCGATAAGGACCCACGCTATCAAACCAATCTCGGAGAGAGCCAATAAGCAGAGGCGAACTCTTGTAGTACTTTAAGAGTTGTGGCCCCTGGTTGAAGCAGTTGAACATTGACCCAAGCGGTAAATTCTTGGAATCGTTACGGCCATTTTGTGCGTGGAATATCATCAAATGTAAACCGGTGAGAACTGTTTGGTTTTGATGAAGTTGTGTGAAGCTCCCTGCGGTGGTAGGATGGTCGCCGTGAGTGGAACCTTCATCATCATCGGTTCATCGACATAAGGAGGACCGGGAGAAGGTGAACTAGTGGAAGGCTCGACCATAAGGAGTGCGGAAATGTCTGCAAATTCGACTCGGAATTAGAAGAGGTTGCGAGTTCGGTCTCTGTAATTCTTTGAACGGGGAGGAATTTGAGGAAGACTCGAGGAAGTCGGGATGGCCCGAGGCTGCGGAAGAGGAGTCATCGAGACCAGGAGCAAAAGATTGCTCGGAGTGACTAGAGGAAGATGGAGATGGAGTTTCCATCATAAGCGGAGAGGTGAGAAGAATCTTGGTGAAGTGGTGCTTCTTGTTTAGAATATGGGGGATGTGGTCTTGAAGATGAATCGGACGTGTGTATACGAAACATGAGATGGAGTATGTTTGGAGTGGGAGCTGGACTAGGAAGCAGGGAGTCTTTTGTGGTTTTGGTGTAGTTCTCTTGCAGTGCGGAGGATGACCGAGCTTGATTTGGGTTAGAGGTATGAGATAGACCAAACATGGGACTCGGAGTCGGGGAGGCACTGTATAAGGATGGTGTATAGAAAGGTTGGTATGTCTTGAAAGTAGATGGTTGAAATGGTAGAGAGGTGACTTAGCCAAGTTGTGGTTCTTTGGAAATGTCTTTCTGCATCTATACGAGCAAGTTCCGCCTTAAGGCTGCAGATTTCGGCTTCTTTTTATTAAACTCGGGACCAGAGATATTACGTGTTATCATAGATACGAGTTCTTTGTCAAATTTGAATGGTTTGTTGTTCGTGTCTACATACATCTTGTCTAGTGAGAGACAACGAAGTAACTATTTGGGATGTATGTTGAACTTGTGTAGCAACCGCATCTACTTTGGTGTGAATACATTCCGGAGAACGACATTCAGGGCTCTACAGCATTACGAGTTTGCCGGTTGAGAACGGACTCGAACGGCTTAGGTTCTTCGGGTTGACCGGTAGGAGTAACGGGACCATGAACATAAGGTTTTGTAACAACCTTAGATGTTGGATCCGTGTGTTTGTCAAGGAAGAAAGCGAGCGTCGTAAATCTTTGGATGAAGATGAGAACATCATACAAGACTTAATCGAGGGTGGTTGAGGTGAGGAAGGCAAGAGGTTCTCTTGTGCGAGGATTTTTAGGCCTTTGGTGTAGATAGGTAAAGGTGACATAGACTCGGGATGATCGGGAGGAAAAGGTTTAATGGGTTTGCAAGTAGTAGGAGTTACGGTAACCTTTTTCTTTTTGCGACGCTTAGGAGCATCGTCCTAAATCATCGAATAATCATCGAGGCAAGGACGACTGGATCACACATATGGGCTTGAGGAACATCCCATAAGAAATGACCATCGAGTTTGCTAGGATATATTGGATATCCTGTTGAAAAAGTTTGTGGATGAGAATCTTTTCTTGTGCGATTGGAATTTCTTTGTGATCATTGATGTGTAGAGAAAGAAACTACAGGTGCTGTTTCGAAGATGGTGGTGGAAAGTCATTCTAACCGAGCCGTCGATCTTTTCTCGAATATAGCATCGAAGTTTGAAGTGGTGAGAATTCGATGGAACTTCTCATAGTTGGATAGCCATTAAAGAGGCATGAGTTTTAAGAGTTCATGCTTACGAAGTTGTCTAGGAATCGAACTATGGAAGGTGTTGTCTCGATATCTGCTAAGATCATCAAAGCATCATGTGAAGGCTTGTCTTTGTTGGAAGATCAAGAGCATGGTTACGCGATCGGTAGACAAATTTGGTGATGCGAGTTCTTTATCTTGGAAGTGACGATCATTACTGCTCCCTGGATCTGTACTTGAACCTTGAAAGTTGTAGGAAGGTTGGCATCGTTGAGTGACAGATTGAAATTGGATAGAAAGTGAGTAGAACACTTCACTGCATGCGAGTTGTGAGATCGTGCCAATAATGACATGTTGATAATCTTTGAATACGGTGTCTAGCGGTGCAAGCACTGGTTTGTAATGAGGTAGACCTTTACGGCCGTGGAGTGTAAGGATGAGTCGAACACCACCAAGATGGAGGTGAGTATACCCTTTTCGTTTCCATTTGAACAATTAATTCGGGTGGAATCTCAAGAAGTAACATCTTCTTTCTGCTTGAGAGGTGATAAAAGCGCCTTTGGTCTAGTCAGAAAGGCTGGACATACTCTTTTAGAGCGAGTTTATCGGTATGGATGAGAGTTCTAATTCCTCGGGTTAAGGAATTTTCTCTTTTGTACAGATGGTAAGGACTAAGTAAAGGCATGGAAGACTCAGAAATCTGCCCGAGGTGGTATAATTTGTGATAAGTTTCTTGTCTTCTGGATACAAAAGAGAAAACATCTTTCAAAACCATGGCTTCATCTCAACCTACAGATCTATCTCCTATTTCTATGTCTTCTACTTTGTCTTTACCCAAATCTTGCACTAAACACATGGGTTAAAATAGAAAACCTTGTTGAATATAGTTATATCCCGAGTGCGCATGATTTTCGAGTCTTCCATGCCTTTACTTAGTCCTTACCATCGTACAAAAAGAAAATTCCTTAACCCGAGGAATTAGAACTCTCATCCATACCGATGATAGACACAAAAAAGAGTATGTCCGGTCTTACAGACTAGACCAGTGCGCTTTATCGGCCTCACAAGCAGAAAGCAAGATGTTACTCTTGAGATTCCACTGGAATTAATTGTTCGGTGGAAACGAAAAGGGTATACTCACCTCCATCTTGGTGGTGTTCGACTCATCCTTACACTCCGTGGCCGTAAAGGTCTACATTACACAGACCAGGCTTGCCCGCTTAGACACCGATTCAAAGATTATCACCATGTCATTATTGGCACGATCCTCCTCACAACTCTGCGTGCGAAGTGTTCTACTCACTTTCTATCCCGATTTCAATCATCACTCAACGATGCCAACCTTCCTACAACTTTGAAGGTTCAAGTACGAGATCCGGGGAGCGAAACAGACTGTCACTTCTAAGATAGCAACTCTGCATCACCGAACTTGTCTGGGATTGCGAGAACCATGCTCTTGATCTTCCAACAAAGACACGATCTTTGCATGATGCTTTGATGATCTTACATGGACACTTGAGACAACACCTTCCATAGTTCGATTCTCTAGCAACTTGAAGCATGAACTCCTAAAACTCATGCCTCTTGAATGGCTATCCAACTATGAGAAGTTCCACCAGAATTCTCAGCCACTTCAAACTTCGGTTAGAATGACTTTTCAGCCACCATCTTCGGAACAGGCACCTAGAGTTTCTTTCTCTTACACATCAATGATCACAGCAGTCCCAACTGCACAAGAAAAGATTCCCATCTACAGTTTTGCTTCGACAGGATATCCAATATATCCTAGCAAACTCGATGGTCATTTCTTATGGGATGTTCCTCAAGCCCATATGTGTGATCCAAGCTGTCCTTGCCTCGATGATTATTCTGATGATGAGGACGATGCTCCTAAGCGTCGCAAAAAGAAAAAGGTTACTAGAACTCCCGCCACTTGCAAACCCATTAAACCTTTTCCTCCCGATCATCCCGAGTCTATGTCACCTTTACCTATCTACACCAAAGGCTAAAAATCCTCGAGACAAGAGAGAATCTCTTGCCTTCCTCACCTCAACCACCCTTGATTAAGTCTTGTCTGATGTTCTCATCTTCATCCAGTACTTACAACAGTCAGTTTCCTTCCTTTGACAAACCTATGGTTGTCACAAACCTTATGTTCATGGTCCCGTTACTCCTACTGGTCAACCTGAAGAACCTAAACCGTTCGAGTCGTTCTCAGTGGTAAACTCGAATCTTTTGCAGAACAGATTCACACCAAAGTAGATGCGGTTGCTACACAAGTTCAACATACATCCCAGCAAGTTACTTCTGTTGTCTCTCAGCTAGACAAGATGTATTTAGACATGAACAACAGAGCCATTCAGCTTGACAAAGAACTCAGATCTATGATAACACAGAATATCTGGGGTCCCGAGTTTAATAAAAAAGAAGCTGAAATCCGCAGTCTTAAGGCGGAACTTGCTCGTATAGATGCAGAAAGACATTTCCAGCAACCACAGTTGGCTAAGTAAGCTCCTCTACCATTTCAACCATCTACTTTCAAGAGAGCTTTCTGCATTCCCAATGAATATTCCCAATGGACTGTTATGCCCTTTGAATTAAAAGTCGCGTCTTTGCTTTTTGAAAAAGTGATGACACGGATCTTTGAGCCTATCCTCCACCATGCTCTTATCTACATTGATGACATCCTTTTGTTTTCTTCTGATCACGAGATTCACATGGACTTACTTTCCACGTTTCACAAGATAGTGGATCAGTATGGCATTATGGTGTCGGCAACAAAGAGCATCCTAGGCCAACAGTCAGTTGAATTTCTTGGAATGATTTTACAAGACGGAAAGTATTCTCCAGGGCCACATATCGCTCAGGAACTGTTGCACTTTCCAGATCACCATCTTTCCAAAAAGCAACTACAGCAATTTTTTTGCATCATCTATCTCCGTGACTTTCTGCCACATGTCGCAGTCCACACCAGTCAATTTTCTTTGATGCTAATGAAAGCTGCCTCACTTTGGAAGTCCATCCAAATGGCAACTATCCAATGGCCCCAACAATTAGCCCAAGGGTTCTTCTCCACCATTGATAACGGCCACTTCAATCACCATTATTGGAGTACCTTATGCATTCATTTTTGTGGATATAAAACCTGCAAGCCTCCACGGCATTATCCGCACCATTTCTTCCGTGGTTCTCTTATTACTCTCAAATCAAGAATGACGATGCAGTTATCTTTTAATCTCCCTGACTTTATCCAAGCACTTCCTATGGAGATCCAAAGACAGATTTTTGACAAGGTTACAGACCATCTGAGTTATCCTGAGAGTTCTCCTCCAACAAAGTGGAAAATTTGGGCACTCTGTATGACATTAAAAATACTCCTCCAGTCAATACAGATGGTCAGATTTTATCCTATAGTCTGATTGATCCTTTTCCTAACTTTGACCAGATGCACGAGTTTATTTTTCGTCCTACAACATCCTTTTTCCATGTTATTGATGAAGATACAAACTGGGGTCATGATTTAATTTGCAATGCCATGCCTCAAGCATACTATGCTTTTTGGCTTTTGTTCAACATGTATCCTACGGCAGTTCTATTTGATCCTCAACTCATCCACCAAAGTCGTCGATACAATCATGGACGATGGTTTGATCGCTTGTTCTCCCCCATCTTTGCGGATCATCTCACTCTGCAGCTTCTTGATGGCCACCATTGTCATCATACAATTACGAGACATTTGGGGCCGTGACAAACCCCCGCTGATTCTTGTCGTTGATCACATCCATACCCGTGATCATTCTCATTCTATGTGGGAAGGCTGTCTCCATGCTCGTACAGCTCTTGCAGAAGTTTACAACACTGCGGCAATGTACAATACTCATAGTCCCATATCTCCCTGCACCCAGACAACCCCTGATTTGTTTTACAAAGAAGCAATCCGAAATAACGTTATCTGGAGCGATGATGACTCTGAGCTTGATATGAGAGAACAGTATCATACTTGGATTACCCACCAAGGACGCCAACTGTCTCCATAAACGTTGCTTCTCACCACTTTCGGAAAGAACACCTGTCATGTGTCTTTTTCTTTTGTTGTCTTGTGCTTTATTTTCAACTTTTGCTTTTTACAAAGTTATTTGTCTTTTAGGGAGTTTGCTTTTCATAAAGTCACTTTATGACTTTTGTTTGTTTGTAATAATGTAGCTTTGCTTTTCCAAAAGCTACTTTTATCTTTTGTTTGTTAGCAATCATGTGGTTAGGGGTCCTGTCCTACCACACACGTGTTAGATTGCTTTGTTAAAGTTACTTTTAGTTTTTGTTTGTTTGTAATCAAGTGGCTAGGGAACTTGTCCCACCACTTAAGTTTGTTGGCTTGTTTCTCAGAGCTTTTCCTATATAAAGGAAACTCCTCTCCTTTTGTAAGATATACTTGAATACTTGAATAATATACTTGAAATCCTTATGGTTTTCTTCTAAACTTTCTCTTGTTTTCTCTAAGTATTCCAGAACTTAGACTCTTCTCCGAGTTTGTTCATCTCTATCCTTGTTGAGTACGTCTATACACAAAACCTTGTGTAGGTTTCGTATAGTTAGTTGGTTACCAACCCCAAAGCCCTTGCATCGGTTGAGAAACGACAGTTGTAAAAGTACGTTGTTCGTGCTTAAGGAAAAGCTGACGGACAGGCGAAAAGATAGCGTGGTATGCGAGAAAGCAGTCAGACCCCTTTGCTGGTATATGGTCGTTTTGTTGGTCTTGGGTAACCCGATAGATGATATTGTTCATCGGGACGAATTGGTTCGTCTTTTGTACTCAACGTGAGTGGATAACCATATGGTGTTTAACTACACTATATGCTACCAAGCTAATCTTTCCTATCCATCTTATCTAAACCATACTCTTAAACCCAGGTCTCTCCCATTCACTCCTTTGGACTATGCTCGAATGGTTTTCACGTCTCCTATTATGGAGATGCCAGTTCCAACAGATTGTAGACAGATTCCATCCACAACTAGATTGACAAGAACCTAAAATATGATCAGAATTCGGATTGCTAGATAAGACGCCTCAAAGGTTAGCAAATCCTTTGATAAGTCAAAAGTTCTTTCAAGAACAAGTTGAGAAAATCCTCTCAATGATATTAAACTCAATAATGTCAAAAGTCTTTCAAAATAACATAAAAGAGTGTTTGTATAGGGTGGCTAACCCTAATTTAACTTAAAAATAAGAGAAAACTCTAAACTTAAAAACCTGAACCAGCAGGGCCTTGGCCTGCAAAGCCACTGATTTTTAAACGGGCCATAACTTGGTCATATGATGTCGGATTTGGACCCACAATATACCGTTTCGAAGTTCTCGATGTAATGAATGCATCTACAAATTTAGAATTGCTTTCTTGCCCTTATTATACTTCAAAAATCATCCTCTTCGATGCTCGCCACCTCGTTAGCTCGAATCAAGTGCACCAAGGATGGTTCCTCCTCATTTAAGCCCATCTTGAATATTGGACTCTTGCAAATTAAATTTGAATTGAAGTCATCAAAAGTAGCTTGAATAAATCCTTGCATTGCTTCCTTGATCTTCTTAGCTCGTGCTCTCGTAATTGGCCATTCTGGAACAAGCAACGGATCTTTAATGCTCTGAGCACTCTGGATCACATCAATCTCCCTGACTGGGAGAAAAATCGATTCACCTTAGTGTTCATAGTGCACCGAGCTTATTTCCAACATCCAACGACTAACCTATTTTGGACACAAAACCAGGCATATGAATGGCGCACTCTTCCCCATTCATTTCCTCTTCATAATGACCCTACAATTTGTTCAGAGTTTAAACAATTTTTACTAACTCTGAATCATGTTCCAGCAACATCAATGGATCTGCAGCACACATCATTAGGACCTCAGCATGAGGTCTTAACTATTCCTCCTTCTTCTTCTTAATAAGTAGGTTTTCTTTTCAAGGAAGAACGTCCTAACTATACCAATGTCATGTTCTAGGATTCTCAAGATCCTTATGCAGATTTCGAATCTGTTTTTTCATCTTCACAGGAAATGGAAGTGACAGTCACCCATACTGACGTTCAATCCTGCCATCCTTAAACTGTCTCTAGCCCTACTGCATACACTGTAGAGCATCCAATGGACTTTTTCTCTAGACCCACACACTATATGAAAGAAGTTGACAGTGATGGAGGCACCTTACCTCGCACTCCTCGGATTCCCGACATTGATAGCGATGTTGATAACCTTTCACCATCACACAGCTTTAGCTAAGCTATTTGCTTTTTACTTTTGCTTTTGTAAGTGGCGTATATCTTTTACTTTCTTAAGTCTTTTAAGAGTGCCGGTTTGTCCGTTTGTAATTATTCCTACAGGGGTCCTGTCTTGTTTAGGAATCTTCCTTTTTCTTTTCAAAAGGTTTTTGGCCATGTGATATGGGGTCTGTCCAACCACCTTTACTTTCTGTTCCACTCCTATTTATAGGAGAAGTTTGGGAACGTTTGGAATAAGAAATCTTTAAGCGTGTTTTAACACTTATGGCTCTCTAAACTCTCTCTCTTATATCTCGCAACATAAACTATAGCTCAATAGCCATCATTCATTGTTTATCTCTCCTTTCGAATGAGTATGCTCTGCACTTGCCTCATTTGAGGATCTTGTGCATCAGAAATTTCAGATCCATGAAACACCTACCATTAATTTGAAACTGGCACCAGTAAACTTGAAACTAATTTTTAATTATTCTTAAACTAATATTTTATTATTATGTGGCCTTTATTATTAAAATATTAATATTTTATTTATTATACATTATAATATTCATTAAAGGAGCAGCCGGTTGCTCCAAGTTTTTTTTTTTTTATTGTTTTGGTTGCCACTTGGCAGCCAAACAAAGACCATGTTTTTTTTTTTCCTAGCATTGGCCTCAATTTACACATCTTTTAAATAAAAATATTATAAATTGAAGTTTGTACTTAAGAAATAAGTTAAAAATTATTATCCTATCAAAGAAGTAAATTAAAGTTTATCTTTCTCATAAGAGCCATTACTCTCTAGAAACAAAACTTTAAAGAAAATGAGAGGAAATGAGTCATAACAAAAAAAGTAAAAAGAAAAATATTACTTTAATTATATGTTTAGAGTTGTCAAGGCTAGTGATGACTTGTTTTTGTTTGCAATGTAACTGTAAGTGTAACTGTTGTGACTGTTGTTGGTAATTTTTATCATTTTATGACATGTGTCTATTGCAAATGTAAGCAGGGTAGATGCAAAATTTGGTTTCTTTAAGGAATGAGTTTAATTAAAGGCAAATTTGTCATGGAAATATGTGTTAAATTGAGTCATGTTCAAGTACGGATTATATCATTCGGACGTAATTAAAAATAAAAAAATACGAACTCAATTATATTAAAAGATTAAAAAAAATTAAAGCCATGTTTGGTTGGAGTTAGAGGAGTGAGGAGAGGAAACGAATTTGATTTCGTTTCCACTTTCCATTGTTATGTTGCACCAAATTTCATGGAATTCAATTTTCATTGAAGCTCCACTTCCATGAAGTTGAGGAATTTGTATTCCTCATCAATGGGTAAGGATTTCAAATTCCTCGCGTATTATATTGTCAAAATCTCAATATTATCCTCAAAATAAAACTAATTTTAAATAAGATTTAATTAATAATTGAAATAATTTAATGCAAACTTTTTATCTATATTAATAAATTTGATATAATAAAATTATTTTAAAAAAGAAAAATTATCATTCGTGTATCATTAGTTTACACTGTTATCAAAAATACTACAAAACTTTAAGGGTGTATCATTCGTCACCATAAATTAACAAAAGCTATCTGCTGACCACTAATCCGTTAGCTGCCGTTTGTAATTGATGACGTCATAAGAGTAATTTGGTCTTTTAAGATAGAAGAAGCTCTCATAAAAATGACATGTCGTCCATACAAAAACGACATGTTGTCCATACAAAAACGACATGTTGTCCACATAAAAACGACATGTCATCCTATAATTAATAAAACAAACGACATGTCGTCCTATAATTAGAAAAAAAACAACATGTCGTTTATACATGATGATGTTGTTTCATTTCACTAGAACTTAAACGAATTTCTTCTCCTCTTCTTCTCTTCTCCTCTTCACACACACAATTCAAAAGCAAAGCGGCAGCCAGTAGCACTAACGATTCGAGATGACATGGCAGACGGCAGCCCACAGTCACCAACTGATGAGAACCCATCTAGATCAAGCTAGAAAAACCCATAACTAGATTGACAAAAACCCCAGAAAGCCAATATGATCAGAATTCAGAAAGATCCAAACCCTTGAGAAGCTAAGTCTCAAGAACCCGGATTGCTAGATAAGACGCCACAAAGATCCAAACTCAATAAGACGCCACCTAACCCTAATTTAACATAAAAATAAGAGAAAACCCTAAAATTAAAACCCTGGACCTGTAGGACCCGCAGGGCCTTGGCCTACAAAGCCACTTATTTTAAACGGGCCATAACTTGATCATATGATGTCGGATTTTGACCCACAATATACCGTTTTGAAGCTCTCGATGTAAAGAATGTATCTACAAATTTATAATTGCTCTTCTAGCCCTTATTATACTTCAAAAATCATCCTCTCCGATGCTCGCCACCTTGTTAGCTCGAATCAAGTGTACCAAGGCTGGTTCCTCCTCATTCAAGCTCATATTGAATATTGGACTGTTGCAAATTGAATTTGAATTGAAGTCCTCCAAAGTAGCTTGAATAAATCCTTGCATTGCTTCGTTGATTTTCTTAGCTCATTCTCTTGTAATTGGCCCTTCTAGAGCAAGCAATGGATTTTTAATGCTCTGAGCACTCTGGATCACATCATTCCCCCTCTCCTCAAAAGGATTCGTCCTCGAATCTGAACCTACATCAAAAGGAGAAAGATCAGAAACATTAATGTAGCGGACACGTTATACTCACCTAGAAAATCCACTTCGTTGTCATTAGTAAGCTCAAGAATCTGAAATGGACCGTCTCCTCGAGGGTGCAACGTAGATTTCCTCTGGGCTGAAAATGATGTGATCTGTAGTGCATTAAAGATCCGCCGCTTGTTCCAGAAGGGCCAATTACGAGAGCACGAGCTAAGAAGATCAAGGAAGCAATGCAAGGATTTATTCAAGCTACTTTGGATGACTTCAATTCAAATTCAATTTGTAAGAGTTCAATATTCAAGATGGGCTTGAATGAGGATGAACCAGCCTTGGTACACTTGATTCGAATTAACGAGGAGGCAAGCACCGGAGAGGATGATTTTTAAAGTAAAATAAGGGCCAGAAGAGAAATTCTAAATTTGTAGATGCATTCCTTACGTCGAGAGCTTCGAAACGGTATATTGTAGGTCAAAATCCAACATCATATGACCAAGTTATGGCCCGTTTAAAATCAGTGACTTTGTAAGGCAAAGCCCTGCGGGTCCAGGTTTTTAATTTTAGGGTTTTCTCTTATTTTTAAGTTAAATTAGGGTTAGCGACATTATATAAACACTCCTTTATGCTATTTTGAAGAGACTTTTGACATTATTGAGTTTAATATCATTGATAGGATTTTCTCAACTTGTTCTTGAAAGAACTTTTGACTTATCAAAGGATTTGCTAACCTTTGTGGCGTCTTATCTAGCAATCCGGGTTCTTGAGACTTAGCTTCTCAAGGGTTTGGATCTTTTATCTGAATTCTGATCATATTGACTTTCTTGGGTTCTTGTCAATCTAGTTGTGGGTTTTTCTAGCTTGATCTAGAGGGGTTCTCATCATTTGGTATCAGAGCTTAGGCACCAAGGTCAGATTCATCTATCTTTATTGTTTTTTTCCATTCTTATTTGAGATTTTTCATTCTTGTTCTAAATAAAAAAAAAAAAAAACCATGAACAGTGCCGCATGAACAATATCGCATGAATACTACTTTTAGGGTTTTCTTATCTCAATTTTGCATCTTTGTGGTTTCTTTCCTTAAATTCACAAATTTTACCTCTTCCCTTAAATTCATTCAAATTTCAATTATTTAGGAATACCAAAAAAAAAAAAGCAAAAAAAAATTGATTGAAAAAAAAAAAGAAAAAAATCACAATAATAATAATCATATTGGGTGATCTCCTTTGTTTTCTTGGTTTTGTTATTCTTGTTTCGTATATTCTTGTTCGTTTGTTTCCTTTTTCCTTTTCTTGTTTCTTGAACAGTGATTGTTAGAGGGATTATACTTTGTTCCTAAAGAACTTGACTGAGAAAATATAAGAGTGGTAAAAGGCAAGAGTGTGTGAGCACAGCTTCAGGTAAAAGCCTATTTGAGTGTAAACACGTGAGGCTTGTGAGGTTCATTGTTGTTTTTCTATTTTGCTAACATCTCTTTGCAGATTCAAATAACTAATATGGATGATAAAAATGAGGTGCAACCTTCTACGATAGACCTTAATTTCACTTTGAAGGCAATGCACCAGGCATTTGAGAATATGATTATGAGGTTTGATGAGATGGGAAGCCAGTTGAGGCAACATGGAGCTGCCATTCAGAGTATTCAGAAGGTGCAAACTAGTAGAGAGCGTAACAGGGCTAGACATGATGAAGCAAGACATAATAGAGGAAATAATAGGCATAGATATGAGCCAATAGATGAGTATGAGGTAGAGAATGAATTTTGGGAAGATGATGGTGATGATCGAGCATCCAAAGTAGAAAGGGATAGAGTGAGATATATAAGAGGTAGACAAGAGAGGGGGTATAGGAGAGATGAGGAGGATAGAGATTTAGGCAAAATCAAAGTGACTATTGCTTCATTTCAAGGAAAGAGTAATCTAGAGGCTTACTTGGAGTGGGAAAAGAAGGTTGAGTTGATCTTTGATTGTCACAATTATTCAGAGGAGAAAAGGTAAAGCTAGCAGTTATTGAATTCACTAACTATGCTATTATTTGGTGGAATCAATTGGTGAATAATAGGAGGAGGAATCGTGAAAGGCCTATAGCTACGTGGGGAGAGTTGAGAGCGCTTATGAGGAAGCGGTTCATTCCTAATCATTATTATAGGGATCTTTATCTTAAGCTACAAAGCCTTACCCAAGGATCGAAGAGTGTAAAGGATTACCATAAAGAGATGGAGATTGCTATGATTAGGGCTAATGTAGAGCAAGATAGGGAAGCCACAATGGCACGATTTTGACTGGATTGAATAAAGATATTGCCAATGTAGTGGAGCTACAGCATTATGTGGAGTTGGAGGATATGGTCCACATGGCTATGAAGGTGGATAGGCAATTAAAGAGGAAGGGTACAGTAAGGTATATTTCAGCTTCTTCAAATCCATAGAAACCAAAGTGGAGTAATAATGATAGATGACATGAGGGTATCAAAACTGAACCACCTAATGCAAAAGAAGATTTCAATATCAAAAACAAATCTAAGGCTGAACCTCAACCACAGAAGAATCGGGACATCAAGTGCTTCAAGTGTTTGGGTTTTGGACACAATGCTTCTCAGTGCCCAAATAAGAGAGTTATGGTGATGCAAGATAGTGGGGAATTAGTGAGTGAGAGTGAGAGTGAGAGTGATGGTGGTGAAATGCCTGAGTTGATTGATGCTAGTGATGATGATGAAGTAGATTACCCTGCGAAAGGTGAATCCCTAGTTGCTAGGCGTGCTTTGAGTACACAAATGAGTGTTGATGACATGGAGCAGCAGAGAGAGAACATCTTCTATACTAGATGCATTGTGAATAATAAGGTGTGTAGTACTACCCTTGTAGAGAAGTTAGGTTTACCCTTGCTAACGTATCCCAGGCCTTATAGATTGCAGTGGTTAAATGATTGTGGAGAGGTCAAAGTTAATAAGCAAGTATTGGTAACATTTACTATTGGAAAGTGTAGTGATAAGGTGCTTTGTGACGTAGTTCCTGATGTGATCCAGAGTGCTCAGAGCATTAAAGATCCGTTGCTTGTTCCAGAATGGCCAATTACGAGAGCACGAGCTAAGAAGATTAAGGAAGCAATGCAAGGATTTATTCAAGCTACTTTGGATGACTTCAATTCAAGTTCAATTTGCAAGAGTCCAATATTTAAGATGGGCTTGAACGAGGAGGAACCAGCCTTGGTACACTTGATTCGAGCTAACGAGGTGGTGAGCATCGGAGAGAATGATTTTTGAAGTATAATAAGGGCCAAAAGAGTAATTCTAATTTTGTAGATGCATTCCTTACGTCGAGAGCTTCGAAACGGTATATTGTGGGTTAAAATCTGACATCATATGACCAAGTTATGGCCCGTTTAAAATAAGTGGCTTTGCAGGCCAAGGCCCTGCGGGTCCAGGTTTTTAATTTTAGGGTTTTCTCTTATTTTTAAGTTAGATTAGGGCTCTGATACCACTCGGGGTTATCCACTCACGTTGAGTACAAATGACGAACCAATTCGTCCCGATGAATAATATCATCTATCGGGTTGCCCAAGACCAACAAAACAACCATATACTAGCAAAAGGGTCTGACTGCTTTCTCGCATACCACGTTATCTTTTCGCCTGTCCGTCGGCTTTTCTTTAAACATGAACAACGTACTCACAGTCGTCATTTCTCAACTGATGCAAGGGCTTTAGGGTTGGTAACCAACTAACTATACGAAACCTACACAAGGTTTTTTGTATAGGACGTACTCAACAAGGATAGAGATGAACAAATTCAGAAAAGAGTCCAACTTCTGGAATACTTAGAGAAAACAAGAGTGAATTTAGAAGAAAGCCATTTCAAGCTTCATTCAAGTATTTAAGTATATTTCTAAGTATATCTTACAAAAGGGGAGGAGTTTCCTTTATATAGGAAAAGCTCTGTGAAACAAGCCAATAAACTTTAGTGGTGGGACAAGTTCCCTAGCCACGTGATTACAAACAAACAAAAACTAAAAGTAACTTTAACAAAGCAATCTAACACATGGGTGGTAGGACAGGACCCTTAACCACATGATTGCTAACAAACAAAATATAAAAGTAGCTTTTGGAAAAGCAAAGCTACATTAATACAAACAAACAAAAGTCATAAAGTGACTTTATGAAAAGCAAACTCCCTAAAAGACAAACAACTTTGTAAAAACCAAAAGTTAAAAATAAAGCACAAGACAACAAAAGAAAAAGACACATGACAGGTGTTCTTTCCTAAAGTGGTGAGAAGCAAAGTTATGGAGACAGTTGGCGTCCTTGGTGGGTAATCCAAGTATGATACGGTTCTCTCATATCAAGCTCAGAGTCATCATCGCTCCAGATAATGCTATTTCGAATTGCTTCTTTATAAAACAAATCCAGGGTTATCAGGGTGCAGGGAGATATGGGACTATGAGTATTGTACATTACCGCAGTGTTGTAAACTTCTGCAAGAGCTGTACGAGCATGGAGACAGTCTTCCCACATAGAATGAGAATGATCAAGGGTATGGATGTGATCAACGACACGAATTAGTGGGGGTTTGTCACGGCCCCAAATGTCTTGTAATTGTATGATGACAATGGTAGGCTGAGAAATATGGTGGCCATCAAGAAGCTGTAAAGTGAGATGATCCGTAAAGATGGGGATAACAAGCGATCAAACCATCGTCCATGATTGTATCGACGACTTCGATGGATGAGTTGAGGATCAAACAGAACTGTCGTAGGATACATGTTGAACAAAAGCCAAAAAGTATAATATGCTTGAGGCATGGCATTGCAAATTAAATCATGACCCCAGTTTGTATCTTCATCAATAACATGGAAAAAGGATGTTGTAGGACGAAAAACAAACTCGTGCATCTGGTCGAAGTCAGGAAAAGGATCAATCAGACTATAGGATAAAATATGACCATCTGTATTAACAGGCAGAGTATTTTTAATGTCATACAGAAGTGCCCAAATTTTCCACTTTGTTGGAGGAGAACTCTCAGGATAACTCAGATGGTTTGTAACCTTGTCAAAAATCTGTCTTTGGATCTCCATAGGAAGTGCTTGGATAAAGTCAGGGAGATTAAAAGATAACTGCATCGTCATTCTTGAATTGAGAGTAATAAGAAAACTATTGAAGAAATGGTGCGGATAATGCTGTGGAGGCTTGTGGGTTTTATATCCACAAAAATCCCCATGTCTTCTATGAATGCATAGGTACTCCAATAATGGTGCTTGAAGTGGCCATCATCAGTGCATAGTGGCCATTTGGATGGATTTCCAAAGTGAGGCAGCTGTCATTAGCATCAAAGAAAATTGACTGGTGTGGACTGCGACATGTGGCAGAAAGTCTTGGAGATAGATGATGCCAAAAAATTGCAACAGTTCCTGAGCGATATGTGGCCCTGGAGAATACTTTCTGTCTTGTAAGACCATTCCAAGAAATTCAACTGACTGTTGGCCTAGGATGCTCTTTGTTGCCGACACCATAATGCCATACTGATCCACGATCTTGTGAAACGTGGAAAGTAAGTCCATGTGAATCTCATGAGCAGAAGAAAACAAAAGGATGTCATCAATACAGATAAGAGCATGGTGGAGGATAGGCTCAAAGATCCGTGTCATCACTTAAAGAAAAAGCAAAGACGCGACTTTTAATTCAAAGGGCATAACAGTCCATTGGGAACATGTATAGGAAATGCAAAAAGCTGTCTTGTATCGTTCTGCTGAATGGATGCCAAGTTGCCAAAATCCTGCCTTGAGATTAAACCTGGAAAAGATCTTAGCATCTCTAATATGCACGAACAAGGATTGGATCTTAGTAAGTGGGAACTTGTCGTCTGAAAGAAAACAATTAAGAGGCGGATAGTCTACGACAAGTTGTTTTTTCTCACGAACTATTTCTGACCACTTCTCAACAGAAAAGGCTTGACAAGCCCAATTAGAGGATGTGGACTCAATGAGGCCTTGAGATAGAAGTTGAGCACATTCATCTTGAGCTAACTTGAGGTCAGAGGGAGTCATCCCTGGATGAGTAGCCTTGGTAGAAATGACATCTTCTTTAAGCTTAAATGAAAGCTTAGTAAAGAATTGAGTGTTCTTCCATAAAGGAAAAGGATGAGTAAACGGACTATGATTTTCAGGACAGAAAGGGATAAACTTTTCTTGGAAAGTTTGATATGGAGGTTGTGTGTCTGAAAGAGCATACAGTTTAAGGGTGTCTGTGTATGGAAGAAAAATATGTTTAAACCGAATCCCTGTGGCCATAATCTGTAATTTAGATATTTGATGAAGAAGATCAAAACCTATGAGAAGGTCTTTATCAAGAAGAGTTGAACCAACAACTTTTGTCCAAATAACACAATTTTGGAAGAATTGAATACCAATGGGTTTTTTGGTAATCAAAGAGGTATGAAAAATATTGCCATTGGCGGCCTTGAAATACTCAGTATGTTTTTCCCAACAAGAAGATGGAAGAATGTTAGGATTAAGCATACTCTTTTGGGCTCCAGTGTCAATAAATCCGATAAGAGGTTTAGGTTTAGCAAACCTAAAAGAAAGGATTTGAATACGGATTGATAGAACAGGTGCTATTACACTGGAGGATGCCATGACTGGTTGAGCACAGCTGGTGACAGGAACTGTGTCTTCAATTGGAAGTGCATGAGTTGAATCATTGTTGATGGCAAAGGCAGTTTGGTCAGATAACATTGACGATTATTGAAGGTGTGAATAAGACGCACAGCTTTATCCTGATTGTGAGGACATGTCTTTGCAAAATGACCTCGCTTTCTGCAAATGAAGCAGCGAGAATCTTTAGTTTTGTGCATCTGGGACGGATCCTTCTTTCTAAAAAAGTGGTAGGGCTTTTTCTTGAATGAACTAGATCTGGACCATCTTTACTGAAACTTGCGGAAGTGAGCTGTCTTTTTAGAGGGACAGTGACAATCTTTTTCGGACTTGCATTGGAGCTTGAGATAAGGCTTCTTGCAAGCAGTCTGAAAAGGTTGTTTATTGTTAATGAGATCTCTCAAAAACTCTTTTTGCTCACATAGCCGTTCAAGAGCATTAATGACTAATTGATAGATCTTGCCAAGCGATATGTCTGCTACATTTAGCTGATTTACAGTGATAAGCCTTTGAAGCTCAGGTTGTAATTCCTTAGGGATAGAAGCGATGAAGACATGCTTCAGTGTAGGATCATTAAAGCCATTAAGCTTATAGAAGAGAGTGGACATACGCTTGTAGTGAAAATCAAGATCTTTCTACTGTAAGGAACAGCATTTCATCTGCATGTATTCTCTACGAGCAAGCTCTGTTGCTGCAGTAGGTCCTCCAATAAATTGATCATAAATTATGCCCAACGCAGTGGACACATCTGGAAACTGAACAAATTGGAGTTGGCGATCTCGAATGTGCACGAACAAGGATTGGATCTGAGGAAGTGGGAACTTGTCATCTGATAGAAAACAATTAAGGACCCATGCTATCAAACCAATCTCGGAGAGAGCCAGTAAACACAGAACTGAACTCTTGTAGTACTTTAAAAGTTGAGGCCCCTGGTTGAAGCAGTTGAACGTTGACCCAAGCAGTAAATTCTTGGAATCGTTCTGGCCATTTTGTGCGTGGAATATCATCAAATGTAAACCAGTGAGAACATACTGGTTTTGAGGACTTGTGTGAAGCTCCTGTAGAGGTAGAATGATCGCCATAAGTGGAACCTTCATCATCATGCGGTTCTTGACATAAGGAGGACCGGGAGAATGAGAACTAGTGGAAGGCTCGACCATAAGGAGTACGGAAATGTCTGCAGTCGACTCGAGAATCGGGAAGTGGTTGCGGGTTCGGTCTCTGTAGGTCTTTGAACGGGGAGGAATTTGAGGAAGACTACGAGGAAGTCGGGACTGGCGATTTGTGGAAGAGGAGTCATCGGGCTGAGAAGCAAAAGCTTGCTCGGAGTGACTAGAAGAAGATGGAGATGGAGTTTCCATCATAAGCGGAGGCCGAGAAGAATGCGGTGAAGTGGTGCCTTCGTTTAGAATCCGGGAATGTGGTCTTGAAGATGAATCGGATTGTGTATACGAAACATGAGATGGAGTATGTTCGAGGTGGAAGCGGGTGGGAAGCTGGACTAGGAACAGAAGTCCTTTGGGATTTGGGTGTATTTCTTTTTGGTGCGGAGGGAGGACCGAGTTGGAGTTGGGTCGGAGGTATGAGATAGACCAAACATGGGACTCGGAGTCGGGGAGAGGCCGATATAAGGATGGTGTATAGAAAGGTTGGTATGTCTTGAAAGTAGATGGTTGAAATGGTAGAGGAGCTGACTTAGCCAACTGTAGCTGCTGGAAATGCCTTTCTGCATCGATACGAGCAAGTTCCGCCTTAAGACTGCAGATTTCAGCTTTTTTTTTATTAAACTCGGGACCCCAGATATTCTCGTGTTATCATAGATCCGAGTTCTTTGTCAAAATTTGAATGGCTCGTTGTTCATGTCTACATACATCTTGTCTAGCCGAGAGACAACGAAGTAACTCTTTGGGATGTATGTTGAACTTGTGTAGCAACCGCATCTACTTTGGTGTGAATCTGTTCCGGAAACGACATTCAGGCTACGGCATTACGAGTTTGCCAGTTGAGAACAGACTCGAACTGTTGAGGTTCTTTAGGTTGACCAGTAGGAGTTACAGGACCATGAACATAAGATTTTGTAACAACCTTAGATGTTGGATCCGTCACGTTTGTCAAGGGAAGGGGCGCATCATGTTGTAAATCTTGGATGAAGATGAGAACATCATACAGGACTTAATCAAGGGTGGTTGAGGTGAGAAAGGCAAGAGGTTCTCTTGTTTAAGGATTTTTAGGCCTTTGGTGTGGATAGGTAAAGGTGACATAGACTCAGGATGATCAAGAGGAAAAGGTTTGATGGGTTTACAAGTAGCAGGAGTCCTGCTAACCTTTTTCGTTCTGCGACACTTAGGAGCGTCGTCCTCATTGATGAGAACGCTTCTAGATCAAGTTAGAAAAACTCACAACTAGATTGACAAAAACCCAAGAAAGCCAATATAATCAAAATTCAGATAAAAGATCCAAACCCTTGAGAAGCTAAGTCTCAAGAACCCAGATTGCTAGATAAGACGCCACAAAGGTTAGCAAATCCTTTGATAAGTCGAAAATTCTTTCAAGAACAAGTTGAGAAAATCCTCTCAATGATATTAAACTCAATAATGTCAAAAGTCTCTTCAAAATAACATAAAGGAGTGTTTATATAAGGTGGCTAACCCTAATCTAACTTAAAAATAAGAGAAAGCCCTAAAATTAAAAACCTGGACCCGCAGGGCCTTGGCCTGCAAAGCCACTTATTCTAAACGGGCCATAACTTGGTCATATGATGTCGGCTTTTAACCCACAATATACCGTTTCGAAGATCTCGACGTAAGGAATGCATCTACAAATTTAGAATTACTCTTCTGGCCTTATTATACTTCAAAAAGCATTCTCTCCGATGCTCGCCACCTCGTTGCTTTGAATCAAGTGTATCAAGGCTGGTTCCTCCTCGTTTGACCCGTCTTGAATATTGGACTCTTACAAATTAAGCTTGAATTAAAGTCATCCAAAGTAGCTTGAATAAATCCTTGCATTGCTTCCTTGATCTTCTTAGCTCGTGCTCTCATGGTTGGCCATACGGAACAAGCGACGGATGTTTAATACTACGAGCACTACGGATCACATCACTCATCATCGAGAATAATCGTCGAAGCGACGTCCTCGTCATCGAGAATAATCATTGAACGACTATG